>JADRCD010228636.1:19242-34494 GCA_019843815.1 Montemys delectorum
CTCTCTCTCTCTCTCTCTCTCTCTCTCTCTCTCTCTCTCTCTCTCTCACACACACACACACACACACACACACACACACACACACACACACTGGAAGAAATAGAAACAACAGTATCAACCAACCAGAAACCCCAGAGCTCCCGGGGATTAAACCACCAACCAAAGAGTACACATGGTGAGACTCATGGCTCCAGTTGCATATGTATAGCAGAGGATGGCCGTGTCTGCAATCAATAGAAGTCCTTGGTCCTGTGGAGGCTTGCTGTCCCAGCGAAGGGGAATGCTAAGGCCACCACTTAGGAGTGGGTGAGTGGGTGAGAGAAAACCCTCTTAGAGGCAATTGGGAGGGAGGATGGAATGGGAATTTGTGGAGGGGAGATAGGGAAGGGGGAAAACCTTTGAAATGTAAATAAATAAAATAAACAGTAAAAAAAAAAAGAAAGTTTGCTATGGAAGGGAGCGAATGTTCGGTTTTAATAGTAGTTGTACATAAATCATTTTATATCACATATATAACAAAGATATTAAAATTAGAACTATAAATTATTTATAAATAAAAAGTAAGGAAGGAATATAAGCTTAGAAAACTGTCACTACCCCACCGTTCACCCCTTAGGACGGCTAATAATCATTTTTTAAATGAAGAAATAACAGTTTGGAGTGGATATAAAAAACTCAAATCCAGGTGAATGGATAATGGGAAATGAAAATTTATGTAGTCTTTCTGGAAGTGTTCAGAAAATAACCACAGACATGCAGTATGCACCAGAAATGCCTTTTCTGATGTGGCTCTCAAGGACCTGGAATCAAGAACTCCTACATCAACGGCAACATTATTCACAAGAAGCAGAAAGCGAAGGAGCAGAACAGGGGTGTCTATTCAGGGATCAATCCGTTTTAAAATTAGATATATGAATACAGCGCACTCTTCTATTCATCCCCCAAAACATGAGTCTACTACTCCTACTTTCCCCAGCCACTATAAGTCCTTGGTGCATTCTATATACTCATCTTCATATGGAGAGATAAATGTGGCTGTCACCTCTCATCAACAGTTTCCTTTTCAATAGCTAGAGACTACCACAGACATCCATAACTCATCAAAATTCAAAGAATAACGGCCAACCTCAAATTATAGACCCATGATACAGACAACTCCTATACCTGAGACCATGGAAGATGGGTGTACTGGCTGGTTTTGTGTGTCAACTGGACACAGGCTGGAGTTATCACAGAGAAGGGGGCTTCAGTTGGGGAAGTGCCTCCATGAGATCCAGCTGTGGGGCATTTTCTCAATTAGTGATCAAGGCGGGTAGGCCCCTTGTGGGTGGTGCCATCTCTGGGCTGGAACTCTTGGGATCTATAAGAGAGCAGGCTGAGCAAGCCAGGAGGAAGCAAGCCAGTAAGGAACATCCCTCCATGGCCTCTGCATCAGCTCCTGCTTCCTGACCTGCTTGAGTTCCAGTCCTGACTTCCTTGGTGATAAACAACAACGTGGAAGTAAGCTAAATAAACCCTTTCCTCCCCAACTTGCTTCTTGGTCTTGATGTTTGTGCAGGAATAGAAACCCTGACTAAGACAATGAGGTTTGGGATGATTACACAACACGACCCAGAAGACCAGGTTGTCTGCTGCCTTCTATACATGATAGGTCATCAACAATATAACAATATGGCTCCCTAAGAAAGACTCACTTCAATGACAACACAAGTTGGCATGCCAATGGAACCTCACAATTCCCCACCACCAGATGAAGAGTGACAGGAAGTCAATGGCTGCTGAGATAAGAATAAGTCTGCCCTGGGAATGAGACTCCTAATATCTTGTCCAAATCCAAGCCTTGATCACATAGACATACATGAATATTAAGTGAGCTTCTTTGCATGTGTGCACGTGTGCATGTGTGTGTGCATATGTGTGTGCATGTGTAACAATGATAATAAAGCTGTCAATAATTTGAGAGACTGGGGGACACACCATAGTGTTGGATAGGGAGAAGGAAGAAAATGATATAAATATAGTTATGTATGTATGAAATTCAAAAAGATAAAAATTTAACTTCAAGAAAAGGAAATGAAATTCTAACATTACATGCTATAACATGGTTGCACTTAGAACAAGTCATACCACTCAAGTAACCATTCACAGAAGAGGGATGCTGCATGATGCCACACATGGGTAAATCTAAACCTGCCACACACTCAAGGAGAGATGACACAGTGGCTACTGGGGACAAGCAGAAGTTGAAGGACTGTTTTTGGTAGTATGAAATTTCAGTTTGTGTTAATGATAAAACTTCTTGGAATGTATAAAAGTCATGGTTGTAAAATAATATAAATGGATTCAATGCTACTGAATGGTACATTTTAAAATGGGTAGCATAATAACTTTTGCATAATATATAATTTAACAAAATAAAATATTGTTATTATATATATATCATTTTTAAGTAACTGAAATGTGATTATAGAATTCAGTGCTGAGATGAATTTAAGGTATACAGATAAAGGAGGGGTTCAACAGGAGAGAAAGGACAAGACAAGGACAATATATCAAAAAAAATTGTTATAAATATAATAAAAAATGTGAATAAAAAACTTAATTTCCCTATAGTTACTAAGACGTTGGCTATAAAAATAAAACCGTTTTTATTAAATTAACCCCCAATTAACTTTTAAAGATATAGTAGCCTTCAACTACAAATTATTACTACATGATTATTTATAAATATGACCATGGTTGTTTTACTTTTCATGCAGTTGATTCCCTATCATGTAACGAAACTTTTGATGGCATGTACTTACTAATGTTTAATATGTATTTTTACAATGCACATATTCAAGAAAATGCATACCACTTCACAAGTCTACTAAGAATAATATGGTAGAAATATTACTGACTTGATCTAAATAGGATGCTTAATGGGGTTGGAAAACTTTTCATTCTGCATAATAGTTAGAAAATCCATGATTGAAACTAGAGCAATTGCCCTAACAGCTGAGAAATGAGGGGGTGGACGGCTGGTTTCCTGCCCATCCTACGCCTGCCCTCAGTCAGTGAGTTGACACTGGGAGGCCTTTTGTCACTGCCAACCATCTGCCAAAGAAGATGAACATAACCAGGCTCATAGACTAGGCCATCAGGAAAAACAATCAGTGAAGAGCCCAACACTTGTGAATGAATGAGTACTGCTGTGCTTAGCTGTTGACGTAGCTGCAACCACTCACTTCTCACCAAAACCAAGATGGGCCAGGATCTTTGAGCAATTCTATGTGGCCTCCTCTCCTTAAGCCATCAAAGGAACTGCAATCAAGACTTTTCCACACCAACAATGCTGAATATCCAGAGAACAGTAAATCGGAATTACTAGTGGCAAGCATCATTTGAGAGTAAAATTTGAAGGTGGACAGTGAGATACATTTCTGTAATCTCAGCATTGGGAGAGACAGCAGCAGGGGGATTGATATATGAGAATATGAGTATCAATGTTTGAATCTAGCCTTGTCTACATGTGAGTTCTCCGCCAAATAGTGGTACATGGTGAGACTCAGTCTCAATTTCTCTTTGAACCTAAAGTATAATACAGGGTACCATGTGGCATAGTTATGCCCATTATTCTCTAAGATTTTATATGCTCTCCATTTGGGGTTGAGTCTTCTCAAGAACATATTCACATTTTAATCTTCCTAGATTGAGCTGTGTGCATGGTCCTCATGCTCAAGTGGCTGCAGTCACTAGAACTGGTGGTTATTGTCCTCCACAGCTCAGGAGTATCCTCCTGGAGCTGTTTCTCCTCCCCATGAGCAGCCTTGTACTATAGTGCTTTTCTGTGTCCAGTCTGTCTGCTCCTTCTCTCTTCTTTCTAAGGCTACCCCCTCTCTTCTTCATGTTTTACCTTCCCCTGAGGTCCCGCTCTGACCCTAGTTCACTACCACTGAACTGCCCCAAGAACGGAAACCAGATGATCAAGCATCTGAAAATAGGCACAATTTAAAAATAAACAGCGTAAATGAGCTGAAACTTTTCGACATCTATTTTTACTGATGAGAAAAGCGATTCATCTATTTCCACTCACAGCTTAGGGTGTGTTGGAGGTATGGGAACTGTGGCAATACCATATGGCTTAAAATAATAATGTCTTGGAGAGAGTCTATGGAATAATTCAGCAATCTGATTTATATGTCGAATATAGAGCTATCGTTTCCTAAATAAAATTGTGAAATTAAGTCTACACTTCAACACATTGATCAAAATAGAACTCAGTTCGAGTATCTACCATATATGTTCAGCCACACCAAACCCCATATTATGTATATTCGCTATCACATGAGAAGCACCCTCGCATTCAAACTGCACATAACTTCTCTCCACTTGAAAATCTAGCAAAATGTGTGCTTTGTTGTATTCCCTTATTTAGACACCGTGTTGTAAGTTCTTTTGCATTTCAGGGGCTAAAAATGAATAATTATTATATTTAACTTTTCAAGGACAATGAATCAATAGAGATGCTTTTATACGTCTCCCTTACCAAATTTCACTTATGCTGACAGTGAGAAAGTCTCTCTCTCCCTCTCCCTCTCTCTCTCTCTCTCTCTCTCTCTCTCTCTCTCTCTCTCTCTCTCTCTCTCTCTCCACTCTGTTTCCAGATAAATGCCAGTCATTTGGACAGGGCTAACTCACAGAAGGTGCAGCAGGCACAGATGGTACTAATGCATAAATGTAATCTAGCAAAAGAATGCCAACGCCAAGCCAGAAAAGGTTCCAAGTAACTGCAGTGCACTTACAGGAAGTCTGTGATTGGCAAGGTTAACTCTGCGACAGTGAGGGCTCACTGTTTGTTCCCAGAGCAGCACTAGAAAGTCTCCAGTAAATGAGCACATCTCATGTATGTACCACCAGTGCACTCATTTACAAAAAGGATATGCACCTTGTTACTTTTAAGGATATGTGCACCTTACTATTTTTAAGGATATAAAAGTAACAAGGTGCACACAGAAAACACACAGTCACATTCCTCCTGTCTCAGTTTGTATAGTAACTGGTCTCACAAGTGAGCATGTGCTAATAAGAAAAAAAAATTAAATAAAGATACTATGATCTTTGCTATTGTCTGAATATATGCAGATATTGAGCTGAATAGCTATAAAAGTTACCTATTATTTTACTTATGTTTTTTCTTCATAGTACTCACTGAAACTGTCACTGCTTACCTATGGACATGCCAGAGTATAACTCCCTCCGTTACTTTCATGTATATCCTCATTCATGGGGCAATGTCTCACACTAAGTTTGAATATTTACCTACTGTCTGGCTTATGAGCTAGTGATTAAATTCATAAGAAGAAAAATTCAATGTGAATCTTGTTCATTAATTCCTCCAGTGCTTTGTAATAAATCAGACAGTGAATATATATTAAAGGAAATTAAAAAATGAAGAAACTCTCTTATTTAGCATCATTTGGATACACATTCGAAACTATTACAAGCCAAGAATAAGGATACTTAGTAACTCTTTCTCATACACTGTCTCTCCACTTTTCTCTACTCTTCTCTAAGCATGGAATTCCCACCAACTATCCATTGTCTAGGAAGATGCAACTGTACCTTTAACATTTATATTTTGTTAAATGTTAAACACAAGCCAAAGATGAACAGGGCTAAATTTGTTTAAGAGTCTTGCTTTGTCCCTGTTCCTGAAGACTGCTATCAAAAAAACTGGAAAAAAAATAGGGAGATAAGTCCAGCAGAATACCCAGTCCAGGAAACTAGGAAGACAGGTTATGTGGGGCTGGGGGGTGGTGAGGAGGAGAAAGGACACGGAGGGTAAGAACAGAACAGCAGTGCAGGAAGGCTTTCCAGGAGAATTAATTAAAAAGCCCTCATTAGCATTAACTGGATAAGAGTGATCTACTTGGCTTGAAAAAAGAGAATTCTTTTCCATCTCTTTGTAAACCCATGAATTTTATTCTTAAAACACCCACTCAAAGATACAATGGCCATGCCTAAATGGCCACCCATGTCTATCCATGAGTAGCACTAAACACTAAGGTGCTACGTTTTCCTGTGTGTGCGTACATAGGGGATGTGTTTCTATGTGGTCTAAGCAGCACTGTACGCTCAGGCGTATGTTGAGCACTCTGCCTCTGTAGTACCACACTAGAAATAACACTCACTTTTTTCTATCTCAGCAGTGAGTGGACAGAAGGATCATGTTGATGGGCAGATCTTAGCATCTCTAGCATACAACTGCCCTTCCTGAAGAGAAGAACTTGAACATTTTCAATTTTAAAAAGTATCTCAAGAGGTTCTCATTTGTGCCCTGGGGCCATGTCCACATACAATAAGGTCAACTGAGCACAAACACCATGACAGCCAATCTGATCGCATGCCAGGTGAGAAACAGAGAGGTCGCATATTCAGTGTGGATCCACTGCACAGAAGAATGGTTCATATCTGTGGCAGGCGGCAACACCACCCATGATATCATCCCTCAGAAAAGCATGAAATTTAACATTTAAATGTTTCTTCCTGAAGGTCTCCATTTAATAATTGAAGAATAATACAGTTGACTTCAAATAGCTGAGTTGGTGGAAAGGAAACCTTAAATGAGGAATCCCTAAAAATATTGTCGCTTTACATATAAAAGGTACCATCCCTAATGTGAAAAAATATTAAATATCCAGAGTAAAGACAAAAGAAGAGTCGCAGACATGCCTAGGAAAAGCAACATGGTGGTTGCAAATGCCGTGTAAAATAACATAAAAAAGTATAGTTTGTTTTTATTCCATTTAGTTATGCATATTGTGATACAATTCACTGTGAAACCTGTGTGTGTGTGTGTGTGTGTGTGTATGTGTGTGTGTGTGTACTGTGCTATATTCATATAGTTCATAAACAAAAGAAATTAGTATTTATGTAGCATAGTCAAAAGTAGATTTTAAAAATAGCCTGAGAGAAAAAATATAATTCTTTCATTCTTTGTAGGTTGGTAGAGAATATTTTTTGTCTTACTCCTTCAGACACTTATAAAATTTCCCTTTAAAATATTATTTTCTAAAAAAAACAAAAAAAAACCCACATTATTCTCTAATAAGCAAAAGAAAAGATGTTTGCCACATACTACACAAGGCACACATACACATAACACATAAACAATGGGTATGTTACTTTTCCCCTCATATTCCTTTTATCCTTGAGTAATTGCATGACATTTATGTGACAGTGAACCTTGGGAGGTCAGAGGACAACTGGCAGAGGTCACTTCTCTCCCTGTACCATGTGGTGCCAGATCAAACACAGACCCTTGGGCTTGGCAGCAAGCACTTTTACCCACCAATCCTTCTTACCAGAGTCCCCTCACATCCCTCATTTTTGAAGCATAATGTTATGGAATCAAATTTGTAGTTCTGAGGTATTTTTTCTCAAAAAAAAAAATGAGCTGTCGGTTATTCCTAAACTTTCCAAGTGGGAAGGGTAAAGTAAGCTCTTCAGAGCAATATGTGTGAGTGTTGCCTACACTGTTGAATATGATGACAAGCAAAGTCAATGATACAGCTTGTCTGTAAAACCCACATCTCTCTTCTCCACCTACCCTTCATTTATACTACATGGAATAGTGTGCGCCCACCTCATAGGGTTACTTGGGGAAGTGTGGAAATGCATGTGATACTCCCTGCCCATGCAGAATGAACACTGAAATGCCACGTGCTACACTATTGTGTCCACTTCACATACTTGAAATACATTGATACATAAACTTATTTTCAAAGAAAATTTCAAAGCAGATGATAGAGCTGAAACCGGAAAAGACTGCAGAAGTGAAGCTGAAAAGAAAAACATCTGTCCAGCAGCCCCTTCCTGAGAGACGCACACTCCTCTGCATAAAAAGATCCTACTTTTGAAGACTTCACCTCTTCATTTTACTAAGACAGAAATGAGAAGTGATGAAAATTGAGATGGCTATGCAGCACACCACTTAAGTTACAGTGTGGAAAGCTTAACGGTTGTATGGATCTGTTTAGTTTTTTAAAGAAAATTTAAAATTAGAAAGAGACGGAGAGGGGAGCAGAGAAGCAAGAACAGGTAGAGAATGGGAGGGGTATGGAGTGAGAAAAAAGCAAAAGTAACAAAAGCGACAAAAGTAAATTCTGCCACTAGAACAAAACCCCTCACTCTCTAGCTTGGTGGGAACACGGGATCGAATTGCAACATATCCCACCACCAGTGTCCCGACCCCACTGCCGTTTTCTGCAGGGTCTAACATCTCAGTCATGGCCATCATTCCTGGAACGATAGCCCTACCCTTGTCCTGGAGTGCGTGCACTACAAATAAATCAAACAGTGGCCAGGAGTGAGTGCAGGAGCAGTTCATCCACCAAGAAATGCTGACCAGTGTAAGAAAAGCTGGAAGACAACCCAGACCAGAAAGGAAAAGGACCAAAGACAAATCGGTCAGGTAGTGGTAAGACCAAAGCATTGAGACCAGGAAGCAACAGATAAGCCCAACGTCTAAGCCCATGTTTCCTACAACTGTATGAAGTGAGGTCATTTCATTTATTTTGGCTACACGTGCTGTAACATTAAAAAAATACTTATATATAGTTATACTCTATGAAAGGAACTGGGCATTTAAAATCAATAGGATGAAGAGGCTGGGCCCAGTTTGCTAAAGTTGGTAGTTTCTTTTCAAAGGAAATACTTGATATCTTATATCCATTGTGGAAATATGTAGCTCATTTTTATTGCAGCACAGCTGTTACAAGATAATGTAAAGAATAATAATTGAGGTTATGTGCTCTCAGGAGAAGTCTTTCTTAGGTTTGAGTAGAAATTTACTTAGTCTATGAAAGCCTGTTCCAAATCAAAGTATCAAGTGTTAGGATCCATCCTATTCCATAATTGTAAGGAGGATATGACATAAGTACAACCTGATTGGAGATTGTTAGAGATAGCAGAGTCAGATTCTGCAATTTCATTTGTATCTCTAAAGACAGGAGTAAAAACACATCATCCCAGAGCCACAGTGATGGTGCTCTGTAGAGACACTCAGACACTTCCATCGTCACACAATGGTAGATGTGTGCCTAGCCTCACGGACTTTATGTACCAGGGTAGAGGGATACCCGGGGGTCCCCACCTGCTCAGAGGAGAAGGGGGATATAGGGGAAGGATTGTGGGAAGGAGTGACCAGGAGGGAGGGGGCTAGTGAGTGTGATGTAAAGTGAATAAGTAAGGATAGGTAGATAGATAGATAGATAGATAGATAGATAGATAGATAGATAGATAGATAGATAGATGCATGCATACATACATACATACATACATACATACATACATACATACATACATAAATAGGCAGACAACTATGAGAAGAGAAACAGAGAGTTGTTTCTTTGCCATGTGTTGCTGCTCTTGTCCATGATACCAGCCTTTCCCATCAGGCTCTTCCAGTTTTTCAAGTGTCCATGTATGTTGAATGATGAATAAGAAAAACACTTTGTCTAAGTCCTTTAAGGTAGCTATCACAAAAGACCAGTTACTGTGTCGATATAAATTAGAGAAATTTACCCCTCAACATCATGGAGGTGGACAATCAGAGTTCATAGTGTCAGATGACTTGATGTATGCTAAGAGGTTTCTGATTGGATATTTTATTTATTTACACTTTAAATGTTATCCCCTTTCCTGGTTTCCCCTCCAGAAACCCCTTATCACATCCTCCTTCCCCTTGCTTCTATGAAGGTGCTCAACCATCCACCCACTCCCACCTCCCCACCCTGGCATTCCCCTACACTGGGTAATCAAGCCTTCCCAGGACCAAGGGCCTCTCCTCCCAGTGATGACCAACAATGTCATCCTCATTTTTTTTCATTTTGCTGCATATTTATATAGCAGAAGAAGCCAAGCCTAAGGATCCTCCTTCATAGAACTGTTGACCTCATTAATGAAGGCTCCATCTTTGTCCCACAGAACTTCTGTAAAGAGCTCACCTCTTAATACCATTAGCTGGGAAAGAAATTTTCCATCTGTGAACTGGGAAAGTTCTATATGCACATTTAGTGCATAGAAGGTTTTGAGCTGAGGACCAAACCCAGGGCCTTCTGCTTGCCTATGCTCTACCACTGAGCTAAATCCCCAACCCCTGCACATCGATTTTTAAGTGATATGTAACAGTCTTATTTTGGACCTTTGTCATCAGGATGTGGCCACTGTCACATGAACACTGTCCATTCACAACCAGCACTGAGATCAGCGGTGATAGATACCACAGCACTCACTTAGTTGTTGCCCACAAGTGTTTCTGAACCTAACTGTTCAAAGCTAAAGATATCTCAATGATGTCTTCATGGTTTCTAATTCTGTAAGACCTTCTTGTCCTTTGAAAATAATTTATTTTGCCATAAAACCTTCATGTATACTTCTTGATGGAAGTCATTAGTGAAATAGTTAAAATTTAAGGACTGGACAATGAATGCAAGCCTAAAACATCAGATGAAGGAAAAATGTAACACAGAATAATTCAAATGCAGTTGGCTTAAGATTACTGTACAACCTTAAGTGAATTCACTTTAAGCTCTTGTCAGTTATTACACCATGGAAAGTAACAGTCTTTATAAATCTGTAGACTTTTCTACCTAGTATCAAACACAGGTAAGATCTAATTATGCTTATTACTTTTTAAAACTACCGAATGGTGCTAGGTAGAATTATTTGATCATCCAATCACTGGAAGATATTTTTTATTTTAATGATTGTAAGAAAGATGAAAGATGTATTGATAGTTTTCTGGCTTTAACTCTTAAGAAAATTAGTGAATGAATAAGTTCTAATTTTTATTACCATTTAGAAAACACTCATAAATATCCTTAGGCTTTTCCTCCCCAAAATTCATTAACTTGTTGATTAATAAATTAAGAGATCTCTCCATTTCATAGCTATTATGAACAAGGCAACAGTGAATACTGCTGAGCAGGTATCTGTGCATGCCGGAAATCTGTAAGCTGCTAAGTCGCTTAGGTGTGTTCAAAGGAGTGCTGTAGCTGGCTCATATGCTGGATTTATTTTTTAAATTTAGAGAGCTCTCCATACTGATCTTTGGGATGAGTGCACCAGTTTGCAATACCATTAACAGTGAATGAGAATTCTTTTTTCCCACATCCCTCTGGCATTTGCTTTTTATAGTTTTATTGGTTTATGCTATTCTGATTAGGATCAGATGAAACCTCAAAGTTGATTTGCATTTTTCTAATTGCTAGAAATAAAGATCAGTTTGGGGATATTTCTTAGCCATTTTGATGTCTTCTTCTGAGAACTATTTTCAGATCCCAAGCCTATTTTTTTTCTTTTTCGAGACAGGGTTTCTCTGTGTAGCCCTGGCTGTCCTAGAACTCACTCTGTAGACCAGGCTGGCCTTGAACTCAGAAATCCACCTGCCTCTGCCTCCCAAGTTCTGGGATTAAAGGCATGGTGCCACCACCGCCAGGCACAAGGCTATTTTTGAGCAGGTCATTTGTTGTTGTTTTTTGTTTGTTTGACTCTTTGTGTTTAAAGTTTCAAAAGTTTCAGTCAGGATTATTACTCTTCTGTCAGGATGTATAGCTGGCAAAAATCTTCTCACTCTAAATGTCCTTCAACCGAAAATGGATAATAGGAATGTGCGCTGGGCAGTAGTGGCACACACCTTTAATCCCAGCACTTGGGAGGCAGAGGCAGGGGGACTTCTGAGTTCCAGGCTAGTCTGGTCTACAGAGTGAGTTCCAGGACAACCAGAGCTATACAGAGAAATCCTGTCTCAAAAAACAAAAACAAAACAAACAAACAAAAAAACCAAACCAAACAAACATACAAACAAACAAAAGGATGTGCTACATACACACCATAGAACACTGTTCAGCTTTAAATAAAAAGAAAACCATTAACTTTGCACAAAAATTGATACAACTAGAAAAGATCATATTGAATGAACTGACACAGAACCACAAATGTCATACTCTGTCCCTCATTTGAGCCTCCAAGCTCCAAATCTTTTTTTTTTATTAGATACTTTCTTTATTTACATGTCATATGATATCTCCTTTCCTGGTTTCTCCTCCAAAAAATATAAAATAAAATAAAATAAAATAAAATAAAATAAGATAAGATAAAATAAAATAAAAATCCTGTTCCTTCCCCCCTCCCCCTGCTCACCAACCCACCCCCTCCTGCTTCCTGGCCCTGGCATTCCCCTACACTGGGGCCTAGAACCTTCACAGGACCAAGGGCCTCTCCTCCCCTTGATGACCAACTAGGCCATCCTCTGCTATACATATGCAGCTGGAGCCAGGAGTCCCACCATGTGTATTCTTTCATCAGTGGTTTAGTCCCTGAGAGCTCTGAGGGTACTAGTTAGTTCATATTGTTGTTTGTCCTAGGGGGCTGCAAACCCTTCAGCTCCTTGGGTCCTTTCTCTAGTTCCTTCATTGGGGACCCTGTGCTCAGTCCAATGGATGGCTGTGAGCCTCTACTTCTGTATTAGTTAGGTACTGTCAGAGCCTCTCAGGAGAGAGCTATATCAGGCTCCTGTCAGCCAGCACTTTCTAGCATCCACTGTAGTGTCTGGATTTGATGATTTGAGGGTTGCACTTTGGGAATTCCAATCTTCTGGGCTAATAACCACTTATCAATGAGTGCATACCATGTGTGTTCTTTTCTGACTGGGTTACCTCACTCAGGATGATACTCTCCAGATCCATCCATTTCCCTAAGAATTTCATAAATTCATTGTTTTTCTCCAAATCTTTAAATGTGACTACAGAACCAGGAAGATCTGCAGAAACCTGGACAGTAAAGTGGAACCACTGTGGGGAAGGATGAGCGACAGAGGAGGACAGCAGATACCACCTGAGTTGAAAGGGGAAGTGGTAATAACACAGAGAATTTAATTAGGGAAAGGGACAAAAATAAACACAGGAGGAGAAGGGAAGAGGGCAAAATAGTAGTAAGGCTGTCTGAAAAGTTATAAGAAATCATACAACTATCTATCCATTTATGTATCTATCACCTATATATTTCCAATCTGGGCTGACATTGCTCCCTCAAGAGTCACAGACTATTTAACAAAAACCCCAATGTCTGGCATGAGAAGCCTACTTTGAAATTTTTGGCCATGATTGACCAAGAGACTCTCAAAATGCTACAAGCTGTTACTATTGTCATTGATTACCCCCAAACATGGAAGGTCAGTCCTTATTGCTGAAGAAGATGTAATGCCCTTCAGATACAGGGCCCAGAGGACCAAGCTGGATCTGATCTAAAAGCTTTTTTTCCTAATGACTAGCTTTCACAGGGTCAAAGGTGCCAAGTAGGTTTCCAAAGTATGGCAGGGAGCCAACAGTCTGACCCACCTATGGGGCCCAGCAATGACCAGCATGACATGGGAACCCTTAAGGGTACAGTAGTGGTATGTATACAGCCCCTTAACTGAACTTATGACCTGTTCAACAAGAGGGAGATAGTGCCTTGTACCAGAAATCTAACCACCTATGCAGGGCTAGCGAAATCATGATGCTTGGTGGAGAACCTACAAACACCACCTCCCCAGTATAATCCCTAACTACACTCTAAATATTTGTCCTAATACCACAGATAAATGCAGTTTTCACCCCTCACCAAGAAAACTTCTCGATGCAACAGAGACCATTCAGAAAACCACAAACAACAAAAGTACCCAGTTATGCAGCCCAGCTGCAACTGATCTATCTACAACACAACTCTCGCACCAAAGGCTCAGGGACCAGAAAGTTTGCCGCAGGATTACTCCTCCTGAAGATGCCAGTGAAGAGACTCACATTACCTGTCACAGTGCCAAACTATGGCTGCCTAAACATAATCTGAACAAGGATAACACCAAGAGACGTGCTAAGGTGGATGGGGGAAAACTCAAGAGGTCTCAACCCTAGACAAAGAGCCATAGGCCACTAAAGAGTGCTGAGAACAGGAGGGAAAAACACACCGACTGATTACCTAATACCAAATGGTCAGCACTGAAAGCAGACTCTGTGTGTGTGTGCGTGTGTGTGTGTGTGTGCACGTGCGAGTGTGCGTGTATGTGCATGTGTGTATGTGCACTCATGCATGTGTGTGTGTGCATGTGTGTGTGTGCATGTGTGTGTGTGCGTGTGTGTGTGTGTGTGTGTGTGTGTGTGTGTATGTGTGTGTGTGTGTAAGTGCTTAAGTAATAGCAATTAAAGAGGAAGAGGCCGTGAATTATAAAGAGAGCAAAGGACTGTTCATCAGAGGGTTTTGGGGAAAAGGGGGAGAAATGGGGAAATGATGTAATTATAGTCTAACCTCAAAAACTCATAAAGAATAGGAATCAACCACTCAAGTCACACAGCAACATTAAGAAAACCTAGACACCCACTTCATATTCTTAATGGGGTAGTTGCTCATCATAGGAAAATCTCAAAAGTTCAGATTTGACTTAGTAAGTTCCTCGAAAACCAATCCTGTATTATCATTTAAAGCGACAAAAAGTCAGTCAGAGGCAGCTCTCAGGAAGATGGCTTGTAATGGCTGGCCAAGCTTAGTCTCACCTGGCTGGCTTCTACCTAACTGCACTGAAGGTCTCTCTGCTCAACATCCATGGAAAACTGTCTCTTTGGAAGCAACTTTGTATGCCAGTCACTTGTCCCAGTTTTCCCAGCTCTGATTTCTAATTTGAATCTACCCTTATAAAAATACTGCCTTGATCATGCCTTTCTCAAAGAATAGATTCAAACTGTTATCTAAACTAGAAGAAAAGAAACTATGAAATGCTCTTTGACATCCAGTAAGGAGAATGCTAAAGTACATGCTTAGTAGCAATTATTACTAAACACTGCTGTGTTGTTTTTGTCTTGTTTTTTGTTGTTGTTGTTGTTTTGTTTTTATAATCATCTAGTAGTACTCAGTAATGCATTGGTCGTAAACTAAAACCAACAAATACTATTTTGAGGTCTGGTACTTTTTCATCTACTCGTTTATCCCAAATGACTCATCCTGGGTTTGATTATTTGCCTTCATATTCACACAGACACTGTCACAAGAATAGTTCATGGCCTGAGTCAACGAGTTCTCTTGCTGATTCTAGATATACTTGTTTCTGTCTGAATGCCCCAGGTGAACCTTGCCCGAGGCTTCTGCCCATACAGATCATGACCCCAAAGCCAGAGGCTTCTGCCCATACAGATCATGACTCCAAAGCCAGAGGCTTCTGCCCATACAGATCATGAC
>JADRCD010228637.1:0-10037 GCA_019843815.1 Montemys delectorum
CACAGGCGTAGGCACCGACACAGGCGTAGGCACGGACACAGGCGCGGGCGCGGGCAAAGGCATAGGCACGGGCAGGCGCACCTACCTGCTGCACACGTGCCTTTGTTGGTGCAAATTAACTAATCCTAAAAGTCCAATGAAAAAGAATAGGGACTGGCCAAAACAGTCCTAAGAAAGTGGGACAGTCCCAGTGCTAACACTACAAAGAAACTTGGTTCCCAGCAGGACACAAAGAGCTTGGTGGCACACACGCCTGCCACCCCAGCACCAGGAGGAAGACTCAGAAGGGATCCGAAGCTCGAGGCCATCTTTGCCTGTAGAGGGAGTTTGAGAATAGTCTGGGCTACACGAGACTCTGCCTTAGAAAGCAAGAAGGGTCCATCCCAGCCCTCAGGAGGTGGAGACAGGAGGATCTCTGTGAGCTCCAGGAAGAAAAAAAAAGAGCAAACCGAGGGAGCTGGAGAGATGCTCAGAACTGTAACTCTAGGCCTCTGTAGGCACCGACGTGCATGTGGGCACATCCATTCATGCAGGCAAAACATTCATACACAGAAAATAAAAATAATCCTTTCAAAAAAAAAAAAAAAAAACCCAGAGAGGAGATTTATTCAATGTGGCCACACTGGGAAAGGGACTAAATAAAGGGTCCAGTGGACAGCCCATCAAGACCATCTTTAGGCACCGATTTGAGCTTTGGGTTTTAATAGAGGAAGCTCATAAGAGGGCAAGAGTTGCCCATAATTAAGCAGCCTTTGTTTGGGTGTGAGCTCCTGACCCTTGTCACAGTTCAAGTTTTCCAAGATGGCCCAAAGATGACCATCACTTGCTTGGATCCAACTGAATTTTTAAATTTAATTTTTTTATTTTGAGACAGGATCTTACTAACTAGTCCTTGCTTTGTACACTAGGCTGTGCCACCACCATGATCTGAAAAAAATGATCACTTCTGCTCCAGTGTATGATTTCAACCACTGCGGAGTCCTGCCCTCGGTCCTATGGGAGTCTACTGTTATTGGAATCCAAGGACAATTATCTCACCTTCACCCTTGAAGAGACAGGGAGGACAGATAACTCTTAAGGGATTAATGTGCCTCTATACAGAGGTGAGCTGTTGATCCCAAGGATACAGACAGAAACATGAAGGCAGAGGAATCTGGTTTCATCCTGTGTTTAGTTGTGGCTGCCTTGTGGGGTCCAGGTCAGTACTTTTTATTTAGCAAAAGCAGTTTTTAAATGTGGATCTCAAGCTGGTCATGAATTTGGGATCATCCTCCCTTACCTCTTGAGTGGTTGGATCGCAGGCGTCTGCTCATTTCGGGTGCATCTCTTTTGGTTGTGGAGCAAAGCAGGGTGAGGTAGATATATCAGCACTGTAAATAGCCAGCTCTAAGAGTTAGAAAAAAGCAGTGCCTGTCTGCACCAGGTATAGTGGCTCATGCTGATAATTTCAATTTCCAGAAGGTTGGAACAGGATGATTGCCACAAGTTGGGGAGGCTTGGCTGGGTTCCAAAGTGAGGTTCAGTCTCCATATACAAAACACCAACCAAGAGCATGTTTGAATCTAAGGCAAACCTACACTGTCGCAACTTTAAAGCTGACGCATTACACACAAGGTAAATAGAATGAGCACTTCCCTCCAAGGTCACAGCCTCAGAGCAAGGGTCACCACGCTGAGCTTCTCTAGACTCAGTGAGACTGGCTTCAGAAATGTCACTAGGGCACTGGCTCCATACTGAAAACAAGGTTCATTACTTTATGTTACTATTATGTGTTTGTTATAGATTGTAAAATATACGTTAACATAATTTAAAAAAAAAAACAAAATCCAGCTGCAATGGAAGTAAGAACTTAATATGTGATGAGCCTTTTCAAATGGGTGAAGGGGTAGGCCTAGGCTGGGGCTATTGTGGACAAACGCACTCTCTCTCTTCTGGCAGTCTAACAAACAGAACATTTCTCTTTGAGTTTATGGTCTTTAAGGTTCTAATCCATGATTGGCAGAGCCATTGGTTTGGGCCCCTGGTGAGGATCTGGATGGTGATAATGGCAAACAGCCGGTAAAACAAACTCCTTAGCTCATGGCCAGAGAGCATTAGAAAATGAGGAAGGGCCTGGAGAGCAAGGCATGGGGGTGGGGGGGGGGGAGAGAAGAGAGAGAGAGAATGTGTGCTCACACACTGGAGCCTTTGTCTTGACCCCTGCATTGCTTTCTGGAAGGAAGAAACCCATTGTCACTACTGGCTGAGTTTTGGTAACCAGGGAGAGCTTGTGATTCTTGCCACAAGGAACAAGACACAGGGAAGATCTGTGGTTTGTGGAAGGTTGTATCTCAGCAACTGCTTGTGACACAGAGCCTATTTCAGTTCATCTGAAGGAAATAAGAAAATAAAATATACTAATGCAAGAGGGATCCTAGTGGTAGCCTGTTCTTACAGTAGCCTGCCTTTCCCTTTTCCTCTTTTCCAAGTCAGACCCCTGCTTGCCAGTCAGATAAAATACAAGCGAAGTAAAAGGTGTCCTTAAACAAGAACCAAAACAGACTGGATTTTTTTTTTTCAGCTAAACTTCTGTCTTGTTTTGTTGGTTTTATTTTATTTAATGGATATGAGGGTTTGACTCAATGTATGTTTATATACTACGTGTATGCATGCAGTGCCTGAGGAGGCCAGTAGAGGACGCTGGGTCCTTTGAAACTGGAATTACAGAGGGTTGCTAGCAACCAAACTTAGGTCTTCTGGGAGAACAGCCCGTGCTCTTAACTACTGAGCTGTCTACAGCCTCAGGGAACTCCTTTTTTTTTTTTTTTTTTTTGAGACTAGGTATCGCTTATGTAACCCCAGCTGGCCAGGAATTCACTTTGTAGTCCAAACTGGCCTTGACTTTATAGAGATCCAAGTAGCTCTACCTCCAGAGTATTGAGATTGCAAATGTGGGACATGAGCCCAGCTAGGCTAGGCTCTTTTCCTTTCTTTTTTCTTTTCTTTTCTTTGCTTTCCTTTTCCTTTCCTCCTCTCCTCTCCTCTCCTCTCCTCTCCTCTCCTCTCCTCTCCTCTCCTCTCTCTCTCTCTCTCTCTCCCTCTCCCTCTCTTTCTGTTTTTGTTTTTTTCAAGACATTGTTTCTCTATGTAGCCCTGGCTGTCCTGGAACTCATTCTGTAGACCAGACTGGCCTCAAACTCAGAGATCAACTTGCCTCTACCTCTAAGATTACAGGCCTGAGCCACCACTGCCCAGCATTTCTTCAGTGTTTTCCTGAACTGTAACTTTACTGGAGAGCCTGCTAAGAGCCTGCTAAGTAAGCATACTATCCCTGAACTATCTTGTATCACAGGGGGGATAGTTCAGTTATCAATGGGATGATAGTTCAATGTTCCCCTTATCTGAGTCCCATAGGTGCTTCCAAGTCATCTAGCATTAATAGGGTTCATGCTGAGTCCAGAGGTTTTCCATCTCTGGAGCTTATTGGTAGAGATTGTGTAGAGTGATTTAGCCATGTGACACACATTGGCTCACATCCAGACTGTTTCCAAAGGGAGACTAAATTAAAGAGGCTAATTTGAACTGGGACCCAGTGAGGACCGGATCACAGCTGATTTGAGCTGGGGCCAATGGGGATTGGGTTATGGCTCCAGAGAATTACAAAACCTGCATTGGCTGGAGAACAGCAAGAGCAATATGTCTTCCAGATATCAGTTTCCCTCTGCCCCAGTTCTGCCCAAGGTCCAAAAGCTAACCCTTTTCTTGGCACGTAGGTCTCTAGACAGGCTCTCTTTCACAAGGTCAAAATGCAGTGAAACTCTAGCATCCCATGCTTTAACTCTGGGTGGGAAGATGTGGGTGAAGGTTTCTCATGGGATCTTTCAAGCATTTGGGATTGGTTGGTTGATTGGTTGGTTGGTTGGCTTGAGATGGGGTCTTGCTATGTAGTCCAGGCTGGCCTTGAGGTCTCTACCCTCCTGATTCAGCCTCTAGAGTATTAGGATTGCAGTCACCTACTCTAGCTGGCCTAGGCTAGTTTTTGCATAATGTGATCGAGTTCCTTCCTTCTCAGCCTCCAGATGGCAAATGCAATATTCTGTCCCTTTATTGATAGCCTCTAGATTCCTTTAAGATTATTTGCTGTCACAGTTTTTGTCAACTTGACACAAACCTACACAGAGGGAAGTGGGGACCCCGTTGAGGAATTACTTCCATTGGCTTGGGCATGTCTATGGGCATTTTCTTAATTGTCAGTTGATGTGAATGAGCCAAGCCCACTGTGGGCAATACCATCCCTAGGCAAGTGGGCCTGGCCCATATACGAAAAGTAGCTGAGCAAGCCAGTAAGCAGCATCCCCCCATGGTCTCTGCTCCAGATTCTGTTCCTGGTTCCTACCTTGTGTTTCTGCCTTGGCTCCCTCAGTGAAGGACTGCAGTCGGTAAATCAAGTAAGTCCTCCCCTCCCCCACTTTGGCTTTGGCCAGTGTTTAATGACAGTAGTGAAAAGCAAACTAGGACATCGTCCAATTCTGCTGTGGGAAATTTTTAGCATATACACCTCTATGTACATCCAAGAGGACTATCTATAAGATAATTTTCCTTATTTGTTTAAAATTCATTGATGTGAGGGAGGGTGTGCATGTATATATGTGTTGACACACATGGCCAGAGGACCACCTTTTCTGAGATAGAGTATCTCTAAATAGCCTGGCTGTCCTGGAACTCTCTATGTAGATCCACCTACCTCTGCTAGGATTAAAGGCATGAACTCCCCAGGATCAGCTATAAGAGTACCTTTGAGAGTTGGATCTTCTCTCCAAGGTCATAAGCCTTGGCAGCAAGCAACTTTACCCATGAGCCATTTTGTCAGCCCCGGGTTAGTGTGTTGTTGTTATGTCTTTGAGACAGAATCTTGCTATTTGGTAAACGTTAGCCTCCATCTTTCAGAAACCCCCCTGCCTTGCCCCCCAAATGGAGGGATTGCAGGCATAAAGCCACACCTAGTTTCTTAGAAAACTTTTCAACCTCTTAGAAAAGTCCTCACTAGAACCAGGGTTCTCACTGTCATGGAAGCCAAATGGAGAAAATAAGGATGGGCTTCAGAAAGTTGGTGAGAGGTCAGGCGGTGGTGGCGCACGCCTTTAATCCCAGCACTGGGGAGGCAGAGGCAGGCGGATTTCTGAGTTCGAGGCCAGCCTGGTCTACAGAGTGAGTTCCAGGACAGCCAAGGCTACACAGAGAAACCCTGTCTTGAGAAAAAAAAAAAGAAAGTTGGTGAGCGAGAAGTGTCACAGTGTGGATCTTGGTTTGCCTCCCTCCTTTTTTTTCCTTTCTAAACATTGAGTCCCCTACTTACCCCAGCACTCTACCTAGCAGTGGAGTTCAGAGCTGACCCCTCAAATGAGCTTGGGAGCTGTGCTGTACCAAGCTGCAGTCTTGTAGTCTGCCTAAAAGCTTAGTGCTTCATGCTGACCCAAGAGCATCTTGAGTTCAAGACCTTTTGAGAACAGAGCAAGTTCTAGATCACCCTCTGGCCTACACAGTGATGCCCTCTCTCAAAAATAGCATTCCAGGAGCGCAGGGAAATCCATGGCTCAGTCAGTGAAGTGCTCACAGAATAGGAAACACAAAGATCTCAGTTCTGTCCAGTGCCCCCTATAAAGTCAGGTGTGGCTCTATACATGAGAATATATCAATGCCTAGAACCCGAGCACTGAGGCAGGAGGATACCTGGGACATGATGGCCAGGCAGTCTAGCTCAGTTGTGATTTCTACATTCAATGAGAGACTCTGTCCCACAAAATAGAGAAGAGAGTGATTAAGGAAAACAGCTGACAGCAGACTCCGCCCCCCACATGTGCACACATACATGTGCATAGATACCCACAAATACACACATACATACATGTACATATATATACCACACACACACACCACACAGACACACAGACACACACACACACACACACACACACACACACACACACACACACAATACCAATCCAGTCACCTTAGAACTCTGTAGTCCAAACTGATCTTGAACTTAATAGCAATCCTTCTGCTTAGGCCTCCTAAGTGCTAGGATTAGCATATTGTTTGGTTGGTTGGTTTTTGGTTAATCTAATGGCAAAAGGGGATGTTAAAGGCCAGATAATCACTGACTCCTTCAACTCAGTTTCTCCTGAGTCTCCTGAGTCTGTACTCATTTTTGATGTTTTCTTTTGTTTTTAAGACAGTTCTGTGGCCCTGGATGGCCCGGCACTCAGCACAAAGTGATCCATCTGCTTCTGCTTCCCACATGCTGGAGGTACAGACATGTGTCACCATGACAGGCTTTCTGTACCATTTCCCAGGCAAGGCAGCAGGTGAGAGGTGCTCCCGCTCCACGGATGACTGTATTGGGAGGTGAGCAGGTTCTTTCTGCAGGGCCAGGGCTGCCCCTTTTGACAATGTTTCCTGCTTTTCCATCACACACAGGTGTGCTGAGTGTAGGACAGAGATGGCACCACTCCATGGCAGGCCGAAGACCAGGCTTCTGTGAGGACGCCCATGTGGAAGGCTCTCAGAAGGAAAAGGATATGTTTGGACGGAAAGACATGAGTTGGTACCAAGTGGAGTGTGTACACAGGCCCAATGGAGTCAAGGAGGGGAAAGGAACCCAGCCCCGGAGCATGTGCGGATACCACCCAGACTGGAAACCTTAAAGTTATCAGGAGTGAATGAGCAAGACAGAGAGAGAGAGAGAGAGAGAGAGAGAGAGAGAGAGAGAGAGAGAGAGGCTATGTCTCTGTGTGAGATTCTCTCAGTCCATTGTGCTATGGTAGAGAGGCAGAGAGAGGCCAAGCCAGAGGTTGGCCAAAGGGAGTGTCTTAGTTAGGATTTTATTGCTATGAAGAGACACAATGACCATAGCAACTCTATCTATCTGTCTGTCTGTCTGCCTGTCTATCTATCCAGATTACATTGTTGTATTTTGCTTGAATTACAGACAGTTGTGAGCTATCAGGTGTGCTTGGAACTGAACCCAAGTCCTCTGGAAGAGCAGCAGTACTCTTAACCACTAAGCCATCTCTCCTGCTCCCCCCACCCCCCTCACCACCACCACCACACACACACACACACACACACACACACACACACACATACACACACAGCAATTCTTATAAAGAAAAACATTTCACTGGGACTGGCTTACAGTTTGAGAGGTTTAGTCCATTATCATCATGGTAGGAAGCATGATAGACAGACATGGTGTTGGAGGAGCTGAGAGTTCTCTATCTTGATCTGCAGGCAAGGAAGGAGACTAGACTCTGCCATGGGGGTAGGTTGAGCATAAGAGATCTCAAAGCCCACCCACCTCCACAGATGCACACTTCCTCCAACAAAGCCACACCTATTCCAACAAGGCCACATCCACCCCAATAAGGCCACACCTCCTAATAGTGCCACTCCCCATGGGACAGTCAAACACACTAATCTCTAGGGTCCGAACCCATTCAAACCACCACAGGGAGGAAGGAAGGCACCAAGGCCTTTGTAAGCCAAATGATATGCAAAGACTCCCAAGATCCTACCACCGCCCTATGGGGGAGCAAGAGCTCTTAGAGGGCAGTTTGTCATAGTGGGGAAAACAGAAGGGTTCTGTATTTCCAGTAACTCCCTGTGGCAAGGGCCACCTAAGAAAGCCACAGACCACAAACTAGTGACTTTTTTTTTCTAACCAGGCAATCAAAGACAACATGTAATTTGTAGATGCTGGTGATATAGGGGAAATTGGGGGTCCCCTTGGGGGAGTTCTGGGTCTCATTAATCAACGGATTCAAGTGGAAGCAGGAAGACATTTTTCTTAGCATCTAAAGGAAAATCAGCAGAGCAGCCAAACTTATAAACGTCAGCTACTGCCCAAGGGAGGAGAAGAGGGGGAAAGACGGCCATGCCAGGGAAGCTAGACTGAAGGTCAGACACATGTCCAACAAGAAGCCACAAGGCAGGCAGGAAAACTCTGGATAAAGAGCAAGGAAGTCTAAAATGCTGGGGGGGGGGGGGGGGGGGAAGGAAGGGGAGAAATGCTCAGAGGAGAGAAGGGAGAAACCCAAAAGTTTCACATCTCTGAATAACTCAGAAGATTAGCTGGATTCACAACCCTCTGTGTCCGTGGCCGCTCAGCTTCTGAGCTAGGGCTGGGGATTCTGGGAAGGGAAAAGGACAGGATCTGATTAAAGAACTCATTATTCTGCCCATCTCTTTAGCATCATGGCTCCTGGCTTCATCCCTTAGCCAACTGGAATGCTAGTCCCCACCCAGGCCAGAGGACAGAAACCTGGGTGGTGGTGTTTTTCCTAACCTGGTATGGTGAAGTTCCACAGCCAGGTTTCTAGCCTGATATGGCTGGCTGTAGCTGGGCGGAGAAAGGAAAGAGAGAGTAAGAAGGGTGGTGAGGAGTCTGAATGCTGGTGTGGGGCTGTGAAGACGTTAGCATGAGAGTTTTCTCATAATAAAGAAAGGATGGCCAGGCGGTGGTGGCGCACGCCTATAATCCCAGCACTTGGGAGGCAGAGGCAGGTGGATTTCTGAGTTCGAGGCCAGCCTGGTCTACAGAGTGAGTTCCAGGACAGCCAGGGCTACACAGAGAAACCCTGTCTCTGAGCTGGTGTGGTGATGCACACCCGGTAACTACTGAGACAGATACGTGGAAGCCACGAGCCTCCACCCTGGGCTATTAGTATAACCCTGTCTGAAAACCTTCTATGTACCAGAGGGTTAAGTGAGATGATTGAGCACCCCTGTTGGCTTACAGACAATTCCACTAGGCTCCTCCCAATAGCGACCTAGCAACACCTTGTGTCATCAATGGCCACCATTGCCTGGGGTTGGAGAGGGTATACATCTTGATACCCCACTCTCTCTCTCTCTCTCTCTCTCTCTCTCTACCTCCTCCCCCCTTCCCACGTGTTCTAGGCCAGCCCTGCTCTCTTTTTGTCCTTCTCTATCCCTGCTTTCTCTGCCCTCATGGCTCTGTCTGCGTCTACCCCTTCTCCAGGTCCCTGCTCCCTTCCCTTCCCCCACAATAAACCTCCTTATATTAGATCTGTCATACAGTGTGATTTCTCAAAGGAACACCTTGTCACGGGTCAGCCAGGTACCACCCTGACTCCCACTGCCGCATTATATTTCATAACAACCTTCACTCCTAACCCTTTGTCAATGTGATACAAGCTAGAATGATTTGGGAAGAGAGAACCTCAATTGAGAAAATGAGCCTACCAGATTAGCCTACGGGCAAGCCTGTGGGGCAGTTTTTAATTTAATGGTTGATTAGCCGGGCAGCGGTGGCATATGCCTTTAATCCCAGCACTAGGGAGGCAGAGGCAGGTGGATTTCTGAGTTTGAGGCCAGCCTGGTCTACAGAGTGAGTTCCAGGACAGCTCGGGCTATAAAGAGAAACCCTGTCTTGGAAAAAAAAAAAATTAATGGTTGATTGATCATGACTTGCTCATCCTGCTTTCTCATACAACTCAGGACTACCTGCCCAGGGATGGCACACAGTGGGTACTAAGGCCAGTGTAAGCCAAATGGTATGCACAGACTGGAGGAGCAAGCCAGTAAGCAGCATTCCTTTACCATGGTGGCATCAGTCTTGCCACCAGGCTCCTGCCCTGACTTCCTTCAGTGACGGACTCTGATGTGGACGTGTAAGGAAATAAACCCTTTCCTGCTAAAGTTGCTTCTGGTTGTGTGTTTTATCACAGCAATAGAAACCCCAGTTAGGACAGCTCAGCATAGCAGTAGCACCCAAAGAAGGCCCAGCAGCTCCACAAGGTGAGGCAGGAGACTCTCTATCCCTTGAACCCAGGAGTTGGAGGTCAACTTGGGCAACGTAGAGAGATCTGTTATTACAAGTGGTCAGGGTCTGTGTGTGTGTGTGTTCAGGTTCTTGGCCTCTTACTCAGCGAACTGAAATGAAATCGCACACAGATCTGCAAAGTAGCAAGGGAACTTTGTTCAAAGC
This sequence comes from Montemys delectorum, assembly GCA_019843815.1. Taxonomy (NCBI): domain Eukaryota; kingdom Metazoa; phylum Chordata; class Mammalia; order Rodentia; family Muridae; genus Montemys; species Montemys delectorum. The sequence goes on from JADRCD010228637.1 coordinate 9,989, forward strand.
AAAGCCACAGAACAGACTCAAAAGGAATGTGTTGTTCGAGTGAGATCGG
>JADRCD010228639.1:0-20252 GCA_019843815.1 Montemys delectorum
GATAATTTTTTATTACATTTATTTTTTTACAGTTCAGTCATTACCACCCCTACCCCCACCCCATCCACTCTTCCTCATCCCATTCCTCCTCTGCCATGTGTCCAAAACGATGCCCCCCCCCCCCCCCCCCCACTCACCAGGCCCTCCCACTCCCTGGGGCCTCAAGCCTATGGAGGGTTAGGTGCTTTTCTCACTGAAGCCAGTCCAGGCAGTCCTCTGCTGTACATGCATTGGGGGCCTCAGACCAGCTTTTGTATGCTGCCTGGTTGGTGGCTCAGAGATCTCAAGGGTTAGCTGAGACTGTCGGGTTTCCTATGAGGTATTCCTCCTTCACATTTCTTCCACCCTTTCCCTAATTCAACTGCAGTGGTCCTCTACTTCAATCCTTTGGTTGGGTGTAGGTATCTGCATCTGTCTCAGTCAGGTGCTTGTTGGGCCTCTTGGAGCACAGCCATGCTGGGCTCCTGTCTGTAAGCACACCATAGCATCAGTAATAGTGTGGCCTTGGAATCTCCCCTTGAGGTATATCCCAGTTTGGGCGGGTCACTGGACTTCTTTCCCTCAGTCTCCTCTCCATTTTTGTCCCTACAGTTCTTTTAGACAGGAACAATTCTGGGTCAGAGTTTTTGACTGTGGGATGGCAGCCCCATCCTTCCACTTGATGCCCTGTCTTTCTACTGGAGGTGGACTCCACACGTTTCCTCTTCTCACTGTTGTTCCTCTAGTGTCCCTCCCTTTGAGCCCGGAGAGTCTCTCACTTAGCAGGTCTATGATACATTCTAGAGGCTCCCTCCTGGATCCCCCCCCTCCACAAACACCAGATCGTGTTCCCCCTTCCCCTCCCCCCACTTCCTCTCTGGCTCAGGTTCCTCCCTCTCTCTGCTCCTCGGGGTTGCTTTCTTCTCCCTCCTAAGTGGGATTGAAGCATCCTCACTTGAGCCCTTCCTCTTGTTAACCTTCTTGAGTTCTGTGGAATGTATCCTGGGTATTCTGTACTTTTTTGGCTAATATCTATCCAGGTATTAGTGAGTACATACCATGCATATCCTTTTGGGTCTGGGTTACCTCACTCAGGATAATATTTTCTAGTTCCATCCATTTGCTTAGAAAACTCATGATGTCCTCCTTCTTAATAGCTGAGTAGTATTCCATTGTGTAAATGAACCACATTTTCTGTATCCATTCTTCTGTTGTGGAACATCAGGGTTGTTTCTAGCTTCTGGCTATCACAAATAAGGTCATTATGAACATAGTGGGGCACATGCTCCTGTGGTATGCTGGGGCATCTTTGGGTCTATGCCCAAGAGTGGTATAGCTGGGTCTTCATGTAGATCTATTTCCAATTTTCTGAATAACCTCCAGACTGGTTTCCAGAGTGGTTGTACCAGTTTGCAATCCCACCAACAATGGAGGAGTTCTCTGATGTTGAACCAATTGTACGCTCTGAACAAATGTCTCCGATTGGAATAGTCCTCCACTTCCCATGCATTTCCTATTATTGTCAATGGAGAGAGGCAGAGTGTGCAGTGTGAGAGCTGGCCAGTGCTATTTTTATTTAAACTGTAGTCAAGGCTGGCCTTGAACTCTTTTTTTTTTTTTTGAAGATTTATTTATTTATTTCATGTATATGAGTACACACTGTAGCTATATAGATAGTTGTGAGCCTTCTTCTGGTTGTATTTAGGACCTCTGCTAGCTCTGGTTAGTCTCGCCTGCTCTGGCCCAAAGATTTATTTATTATTTTAAATAAGTACTCTGTAACTGTCTTCGGATACACCAGAAGAGGGCGTCAGATCTTATTATGGGTGGTTGTGAGCCACCATGTAGTTGCTGGGATTTGAACTCCGGACCTTCGGAAGAGCAGGCAGTGCTCTTGCCCCATGAGCCATCTCACCAGCCTATTGTGTAAATTTTATTCATTAGAATCTAATTATATTGTTTCTCTAGAAAATGATAGATGTTCACCTATGTTTTCTGAAAATATACAACATTATGTTCTGAGTTTCTTTAGTTTTTGTTTCTTCGGGAACTTTCTGTGGAGAAAGACTTTTAGTTTTCTCCGCTTGATCCTAAAGCTTCGCCTCTCCTCCTTTCTTCACAAATGTGTGCTTTCCATTGCAGTCATCAATGTTTGGGGTTTTGCTACTTAAGTGATTGGCATAGTTAAGACATTGGATTGGGGTTTTTTTAAAACTTTCTTATACATTATCATCTCTGTGTTCCAGTCAGCTTCAGTTCTAACATCTCAGAGACTACATCCATCTGAAGGAGCATTACTTGAGGGTGTGCCCTCATCAGAATGGCTGGTGGCTATGCCTGTGAGATTTGATGTGGTAAGGCTTTTCCAGTGAGAATGGCCACATCCCTAAGCATGTTGACCCGAGCTGGATTAAGATATTTAACTGAGCATAAGACAGTAACCAGGCAAGACAGCAAGCCCGAGGCCCATGTTTGGCCATGGTTTTGCCTTCATTTTCAGTGTCAGTTGAGTATTGTTCCACTCTCGTGTGATTTACAGAGTCAGAGCCCCAGTAAGGGAGAACACTGTGAGAGTTCATTGTCTGAAGCTGAGAGGAAGAAGCCCCAGTTACAGTTTAAGAGCAGAAGCTGTTGAGATACCGAAGAGATGCCGTAGAGAGCTACCTATAGGGAATGGAAACAAGCACATGGTGAGATGGATGAGAAATTCCAGGGATGTGGCTATCTAAGCCCTGTGAAACTGCAGCCCGGCGTGTCTGAAACAAAGCTGTAGGATTTGTTGTTTGGCCTGCTGGGTTTCTTGCCTTGATCCAATCTTCCCTCACTATCTATTTTTCTCTCCATTAGAATACGAAGGGGTATTCTCTGTCATTGTATGTTGGAAAGATGTAACTTGTTTTCTGATTTTACAAGATGTGGCAACAAGAGATTGCCTTGAGCATCAGAAGAGACTTTAGATATTTGAACAGTGTAGGGGCTGTTGCAGACTTTGAGGATCATTGAACTTAGAATCAATGCATTTTCATCGTGGGATGGCCATGAGCGTATAATGACCAGGGTCAGAATGTAGTTGGTTAAATCAAAAAACTCTCAGACTGGATGATGCCTCTGAACTCTTGTCTCTGTATGGTGGCTTTCTTTGGGGAAGTTCATGGAGGCTTCTGTAGGAGAAACATTTCTTTTTTTTTTTTAAAGCCTAAGTTTTTTTTTTTTTTTTTTAAGATTTATTTATTTTATGCGTATGGGTACACACTGTAGCTGTACAGATAGTTCTGGCTGTTGGGAGTTGACTTTAGGACCTCTGCTCGTCCTGGTCGGCCTGCTCAATCCGGCCCAAAGATTTGTTTATTATTAAATAAGTACACCATATCTGTCTTCAGATGCACCAGAAGAGGGAGTCAGATCTCATTATGGCTGATTGTGAGCCACCATGTGGTTGCTGGGATTTCAACTCATGACCTTTGGAAGAGCAATCAGTGCTCTTAACAGCTGAGCCATCTCACCAGCCCCAGGAGAAACATTTCTAGATGAAATTCCTTGTTGGGATGGGATTTGAGTGTCTGTAATCTCAACTCATTTCTTCTTTGTGTCTACTCTGTTGCATTTGAAACTGGTCAGTCAGCTTCCTTCCATGCTGTCACACATCACCATAATAGACTCTTTCTAAATCACATAAGATACAGTAGAAGGAAGTGCTGTTCAATACCAAGCTATTTTTCTAGCCTGATTTGTTGATTTTTTTTAAAGAGTTATTTATTACTTATTATAAGTATACTGTAGCTATCTTCAGATGCACCAGAAGAAGGGGTCCGATCTCATTATGGATGGTTGTGAGCCACCATGTGGTTGCTGGGATTTCAACTCATGACCTTCGGAAGAGCAATCAGTGCTCTTTTTTGTTTTTGTTTTGTTTTTTTTTTGTTTTGTTTTGTTTTTGTTTTTTTCGAGACAGGGTTTCTCTGTGTAGCCCTGGCTGTCCTGGAACTCACTCCGTAGACCAGGCTGGCCTCGGATTCAGAAATCTGCCTGCCTCTGCCTCCCAAGTGCTGGGAGTAAAGGCGTGGGCCACCACCGCCTGGCGCAGTCAGTGCTCTTACCTGCTGAGCCATCTCACCAGCCCATGTTGATGGTTTTTTAAATTTTAATTATTTTTAATTTTGTGTTTGTTTTTGAAGACGAAGTTTCTCTGTGCAGTCCTGCTGTCCTGAAAGTAGGTGTAGACCAGGTAGGCCTCAAACTTGGAGATCCATCTGCCTCTGGTTCCAGAGTACAGGGAGTACATGTGGGCTAACATGCCTGGCTTTTCACATTTATATTATTGGCTGATGACCCTGGTTTGTAGATTTTTGTACATGTCAAACATATGCTGTTATCCTGAGCTTTACCCACACCTTGAATTTTGATGTAATTTTAAAAATCATGCTTCTTCCTTTGCCGGGCTAGGCTTCAGGCTTAGCTCAGAGATCATGCTCCCATGGGTACTCTTTCTCCTGGCTAGCTTTACCAAACCACCATCAACTGCTCTGTCTTCTCTCGATCTCCCACCCACCTTAGCTCCATGGAAGAAAAACACTAGGCAGCTTCAGTAATTTAGAACCTGCCAGATAACACAAATGCTGGGTGAAGAATCTCCCTAACCTTATCAGCTAGCCTGTCCCAGACATCCACCAGCGTGGGGTGGGGGGGAGGTCTAGACATCCACCAGTGTGGAGGGGGGAGGCCTAGGAATCCACCAGTGTCAGAGGCAGGCCTCTGTTTCCAGCCACCCAAGATCTTACATGGTTGTTGCATGCCTCCAGTTCCAAAGCCTGGCCAAAAGGACCTCCTCCTTACCTGCGTCCCTGCTCTTCCTCCTGTGTCCTGGAAGTCCCACCTTTCCTTTTGCCCAGCAATTGGCTTCTGCCTTCATTATTGACCAAATCAAGAGCCAATTAGGGAACCAGATTTTAGTATCAGCTCCTCCCCTTACATTTTGAAATTTGGCAAAGAGTATATTCTATTTCTTAGAATGGCATGTATTTATGACACTAACACTTCCTGAGCCTTCTGAATCTTGGAATTGCAGGTACTTGAACTTCTTCCTACCTGTTCTATTTGTTTTGAAAATTAAACTTGGAATGATGGGTGGTTGTCAGCCCCAAAGTAATCAGTTGCAATTGAGCCCACTTTATTTGCAAGACCAGCAAGTGCTCTTAGTTGATGAGTCATCTCTCCTGCCCTATGTTGCTTATTTGTGATTTACATTTGCTTTGGTAATATTTTCATCTGTCCAGTTGTGAATGTTTAAACATGCACTCCCTTTTAGTAAGATGTTATTAACGTTCCAATGTAAACTGGGCACTTTGTGTTTCTGTAGTATGAATATGGAACTGGAGTGAATGTATAAGTCTTTGTAAGAACTTCATGAAAACCTCAGAGTTCTTTCTGTCTTTTTTGCTTGATTTTTGCAGGGGAGTCAAAGTCTTAATATGTACCTCTGGCTTTCCTAGAACTCATTGCATAGACCTACCTTGCATTCAACTCAATGAGATACACCTGTCTCTGCTTCATGAGTGTGGGAACTAAAGGCATGAGCTAGTACACTCACCTTGCCCATCATTATTTCTAGCTAGTAACTGTTCAATTTCTCTGATGTTCTCTCTATCTCTCTCTCTCTCTCTCTCTCTCTCTCTCTCTCTCTCTCTGTGTGTGTGTGTGTGTGTGTGTGTGGTGTGTGTGAGTGTGGTGTGTGTGTGTGTGTGTGTGTGTGTGTGGTGAGTGTGAGTGTGGTGTGTGTGTGTGTGTGGTATGGTGTGGTGTGTGTGAGTGTGGTGTGGTGTGTGTGTGTGTGAGTGTGGTGTGTGTGTGTGTGTGTGAGTGTGTGTGAGTGTGTGTGAGTGTGCTGTGGTGTGTGTGAGTGTGTGTGTGTGAGTGTGTGTGTGTGTGTGAGTGTGTGAGTGTGAGTGTGTGAGTGTGTGTGAGTGTGTGTGAGTGTGAGTGTGTGTGTGTGTGAGTGTGAGTGTGTGTGTGTGAGTGTGTGTGAGTGTGTGTGTTAACTGGCATTTCTCTTGCAAGGTTATACCCTACTGAAAGGTTGCAGAAATGACAGAGGTGACCCTTATTATTTAATTTCCTTCTGAAATCACTTGGTGATGAAATTACAATTTCTGTCCTAGGAAATAAGTGAGGGAAGCACCAGAATTCTATGAATATATTATAATGAATGTATACATTTACACTGTTACTAGTGTCATGCTTTCTCTTGTACACATGGATGGGATATTTTAGGATGCAGTGAGCTATGATGATGTGCATGTGAACTTCACTCAGGAAGAATGGGTTTTGCTGGATCCTTCTCAGAAGAGTCTCTACAAAGATGTGATGCTGGAGACCTACAGGAACCTCAGTGCCATAGGTAAGAAAGTGAATTTTTTTCACTTTTTAAAATAAAGGGTGAACTCTTATATTGATGTTTTTCTGTAATTTCAATTGTGACTGGGGAAGAATGAGATGAATAAATCAGGCATAGTTCTAAGGTTCACTGAAGCAGGAACTTAAATTTTGCCATATTTCCAGTAACATATCCTACATTTTCTGGTACTATATTTTAGGCTACAATTGGGAAGACCATAATACTGGAGAACATTGTCAAAGTTCTAGAAGACGTGGAAGGTAATTTTCATGTACAAGCTGATATGACTGTGTCTCTGAAGAAACTGTAATGTGTCCTGGAAGTTTTAAAGAACAGCAACAGTGTCAAAAAGCACTCCTTTAAGTGTATGGATGATTATTAAATTCTCATCAAACCATGTACCTCAATATCAGATATCTGATTTATGTTTGCCAGACATTTCTCAAAGAAAGAAGACACAGAAACAGTGCCTTAAGAGATATCACTTTTTGAATCATAGCACCCTAAGAACTGTGATGTACAAGTGCCAATCTGTTTAGTCTCACACCACTTAGATATTGCAGAAGGTATACACATTGAATAGGTGATGTGTGTGTGTGTGTGTGTGTGTGCGCGTATGTGTGTCCAAAGCCTTCTAATATGCACATAGTCCATAGTAAAAGCTGGTGTTACTCATATACTTGTAGTAATGTTACTAAATATAGTGAGAAGGGCAGTTTATGAGAGTCAAGAAGGTTTTTGCAAAGCTACCTCAATTTCTATACCACATATCCAAGAGAAACAAAAGTCAACCTGTGTGAATGTAATATGGAAACATTTCATTCATAATTCTTCTTTTCATAGTTATAGCATGTATGACAATGTATATAAGTCCTGTGAGAATAGTGATATTGAAAAAATGATGTACCTCTTTCTCTCCCAGAACAATTAGAACATATGTAGTAGATTCCACATTGAATGGACTTTCTGAATGTGATAGAAAAAATTATACTTAATTGGTTTTCCAACTTTATTGAGAATACATCTACAGACTTCACAATACAGAAGATCCCTATGAATACTAGTAATAGGGAAAGTTTTCTGTGTGCCCTGGGTTACTTTACAAATGTAGTATGACTCACACTATGGGAAAAGTTTTGAATGCAATCAATGTGGAAAAGCTCTGAGTTCTTCCAGCTCTCTTCAGTTATATGAAGAACCTCATATAGAAAAAGGATGCTATAAATGGGAGCCATGTAATACATGTTCTTACACTCACTGGTATCTTCAAGAGATCCTATAATGTGGGGAATAGCATGATTGTAAACAAAGTGATAAAACCTTAAGATCTGATTCCTCCTTATGTTAGACCACATTGTAAAAAAATAAGTCATATTGATAAGAAAGGTTAATCATGTAATGAATGTGGCAAAGGTTTCTCATGTGCCAATTATCTTTGCAGGCATGAAAGAAGTCACACTGGAGAAGAAGCTTATGAATGTACAAAAGGTGGTAAAGCCTTTGTGTACCACCATCATCCTCAATGGCATGAAAGAATTCATACTGGAGAGAAACCCTATGACATTATTCAATATGGTGAAGACTTTGCATATCACAGTAGTCTCCAAATATATAAAAGAATAGATATTGGAGAGAAACCTTATGAATGTCATCAGTGTGGTAAAGCATTTACATACCATAGTCAACTTCGAAGACATAAAAGAACACATACCGGGGAGAAACCCTACAAATGTAATCAATGTGGTAAAGCCTTTTCACAAAATGGTCATCTCATAATACATAAAAGAACACATACTGGAGAGAAACCTTATGAATGCAATCAATGTGGTAAAGCATTTACAGATCAAAGTCAACTTCGAATACATAAAAGAGCACATACTGGAGAGAAGCCCTACAAATGTAATCAGTGTGATAAAGCTTTTTTACAAAACATTAATCTTAGAATACATAAACGAGCACATACTGGAGAGAAACCCTACAAATGTAACCAATGTGATAAAGCCTTTGCGCAAAATGGTCATCTCATAATACATAAAAGAACACATACTGGAGAGAAACCCTATGAATGTAATCAGTGTGGTAAAGCGTTTGCAGATCAAAGCCAACTTCGAATACATAGAAGAATACATACTGGAGAGAAGCCCTACAAATGTAATCAGTGTGATAAAGCCTTTGCGCAACATAGTAATCTCCGAATACATAAGAGGACACATACTGGAGAGAAACCCTATGAATGCAATCAATGTGATAAAGCCTTTTTACAAAACATTAATCTCAAAATACATAAAAGAGCACATACTGGTGAGAAAACTTATGAATGTAATCAGTGTGGTAAAGCCTTTGCACGCTACTATCATCTTCAGTGTCATGAACGAATTCATACTGAAGAGAAACCTTACAAATGTAATGAATGTGATAAAGTCTTTTCACAATCACATAGTCTCCAAATACACAAAAGGACACATACTGGAGAAAAACCCTATGTATGTAATCAGTGTGGTAAAGCCTTTGCAGATAATAGTCACCTTCGAAGACATAAAAGAACACATACTGGAGAGAAACCCTATGAATGTAATCAGTGTGGTTCAGCCTTTTCACAAAACAGCTATCTCAGAATACATAAAAGAACACACACTGGAGAGAAACATTTTGAGTAAGCAAGCAATATGGTCAAGCCTTTGCATATAGCAGTAGCCTTATAAATCATGAGAAAAGCCAGCCTACAGAGAAAGCCCATAGGTGGAGTGAGTGTGGTGAAGTTTTGTGCTTCATTGTATCTTTATACAAGAGGAAAATCGTCAGTGTGCAATCAGTCTGTTAAAGGTAGTCTTTGAGGTTCTGAAAGAACTCCTGCTGAAAGGAGTTTGAAAGGACTATAAGGGATTTGGTACGATCTCTAGCCAACACACATTCCGTTACACATTATTTATTCTAGAGAAAAAAGTCACCATTTTGGTTGCATTTTTTTCCCCACTTATTTTTGCATCTCTACATCACTGGGATGAAGCCAACTTGAACATCATATGTGATACTTTTGGTCTTCAAATTTGCAAGTATTTTTACATCTGTGCTCATGTGGGAAATTGATCTATAATACTTGTTTTTCATTGAGTCTTTGTGCGCTTTGGCTATCAGGGTAACTATGGCTTCATATAATGAATTGGGTAGTGTTCCCTTTTTCTATTTTTTTAGAATTTTGTAAAGAATATTTACCTCCTGCAGGGGCAAATCTAGATGCCAAGATTTTGGTGAAATTATTGTTACATATGCTCCTGTGTGTACTAAACCTTCAATTTCAGTGCCATTTATTTATATTTTCAGCTTTTGTCTTTCATCAGTTCTAGCAGTTGGTGAAAATACTTGTTTTCTTATGCCTCCTGAATTTGTTCTTTTATCTACAGAAGCTATTCAGCCCTTGATCACACGCAGGCTAGTGTTGTTTTTAACAACAGGCATTAGATCATTTAATTGCTGTATGGGTGAGTTTCTTTGAGACTAACAGGATAGGATTGAACTGAATTTGATTCCGGGGGCCCTGTGGTAGGCCCCATGGGGTGTTTCCGAAGGCAAAGCTTTCCATTGCCTATCCCTTGTTGATCTGCATTCATTAGTCCAATGCTGACCTTTGCCACACCTCTGTGCACTCCAGAAGGCTGGCGCCTTTCCTTTTGGATTATCTCTGGAAAAACCATTCTTGGAATGCCTGGCTTACAATCCCATGTCAAATGTCCACACTTACCACGATGAGAACATTTGGCATTTTGATAAAATCACTACTTTGAGAAATTACTTCTATCAGAGTAGCATCATAAATTTGAGATCCAATATCACCCGTTTTCCTAAGCCATTCCTCTGTTGGTGCTGATCTTGCCTGTAAAGGTTTAATCAACGTTTTTCACTCTGAATTAGCATGTTCAAAAGCCAAAATTTACAGTTAGCATTTTTCTGACTCCTCAATCTGATACTATTCTATTTACAGCTGAAGTCAATTTTTGCAAAACATCAGAGAAGGCCTGATTTGGGCCGTGTATAATTTTAGTAAATGACTCAGACCTCTCTCCTGGACCTTGAAGCTCAATGGTTCATTTAAAGCTGTGAAATAACATAGCACCATGATGTGATTATGAAATTCAAGCTGGCTGTGGAACTCAGCCACATGACCTTCACCTCACAGCTGATCTTAGGAAATAGCAATCCCCTAGCCTGAGTGCATGGTGCTATGTTCCTAGCTTCCTCTTTAAAAAAAAAATTTTTTTTTTAAAGATTTCATTTATTATATGTAAATACATTGTAGCTGTCTTCAGATGCACCAGAAGAGGGCATCAGATCTTATTACAGATGGTTGTGAGTCACCATGTGGTTGCTGGGATTTGAACTCAGGACCATTGGAAGAACAGTCATAGCTCTTAACCCCTGAGCCATCTCTCCAGTCCCCCCAATTTTTTTTTAACATTTTAAAAAATTGATTTATGAATGCACATCAGAAGAAGAGCATCAGATCCCATTACATATGGTTGTGAGCCACCGTGTGGTTGCTGGGAATTGAACTCAGGACCTCTGGAAGAGCATCCAGTGCTCTTAACCACTGAGCCATCTCTCTAGCTTCTTCTTTTCACCATGTTTGCCAAGGTGATCTATTCTCCTTGCAAAGGTACAAAGAACTAGGAACAATTACATTGTAGGGCATTATTACATCAGAGGGTATTCTAACCCCAGAGCAAGAGGAGAGAGCAAGATTAAGAGGAGGAGGAAGAAGGACAGTAGAGTAGAACTTAGAAATTAAGAGAGTAATGCACAGAATGCAGAGAGGAGGGAAAAAGATCTGCTGAGAGAGCAGAAAGAATAGGCAGGCTCTTATTATGGGTGGGAACAAGTTTTTTTTTCTTAACAGCAAGGCAGATTGAGTTTTACTAAAGAGGGGAACCCAGCTTTCTTTCTTACAGACTTGGGCTTAATTCATTTAGCAATAAAAGGGTGGAAGTTTTTTCTTTCTCTATGCAATAAAGATTTGAGCTCATTTTTCATCCAGAATGAGTTATTTTGGCACTGGTGCTTGGTCTTTTGTTTCATATGCATATGTAAGTCCGGATGTGTGTGTATATGAGTATTATAATTATGAAATAAGTATGTAGTTGACTTCAGCTGGTTTGCATGGAAGTGTATGAGTGTGTATGTGTGAATTTGTACATGAATGTATGTGAGTTTATGCATATTTGCTTGTATAAAAGTTTTCCTTCCTGCCACCTTGACTTTGTTTTTCTGGTTCAATAAAAGTTTATTGCTCCAAACTTCCCTCCAGCCTGACAAGCAAGAGGGGAGGCTTCTGGTCAAGAGAGAGAACCCCCTAACAATTAATTGTTTACTTAATCCCTTGCAGTTAGCTACAGGTGTTAATCTCACAAGCCAGCAGTTTTTAACCCTCAAAATGAACAAGAAAGTCTTTGGTATGTTTTAGAAGTTATCAGCAAGCATTCAGTATAGTTAGAGAGATGGAAGGCAAGAGACCATCAGTCTTTAAAGCTACCAGTGAGACCATGAATCTTTAAAACCACACCCAGAGACCATCATTCTTTAAAGCTACTTGTATGTCCAACTCTGTGTCCAGCTCCAACTCATTCCAGGACCGGTAGGATCCCCAGCACAGGAATGGCAGGTTTTGCCTGTGGTTAGTTGTCAGAGTTTGAGAACAGAGATGGAGAGGTTACAAACTGGGTTATTTTTGCTGCTTTCGAAGATGTACAGATATGCTGTCTTTACATCTAAATATTTTATTGTCTGGCACTTCTAACCCATTTACTCTCTGAACTAAACATAGCTGCATATGTTCCCTTTGTGTTCACTATACGCATTTGATCCTGGGGGCTGCTGACAGTTGTTTCTCAAACACAACATGTTGGCCACTAGGCCATGCTGACGGTTCTAGTTATTGATCCCCTTTAATGTTTGATATGCAGGCATTAGTATTTGGGTCCCACAAATTCTAGTCTCAAATTTCTGGTCTGTTTTTCTGAAATTTTCAGAGACAGTTTTTCCTGGACGGTGATAAACAGTATTCTTGCTGGGTCCATTATACATAAAGACACCAAAAACCTACAATTTCAAAGTGGAAGAAAGATTGTGTTTAACTGAGTTTATTGATCAGAAGGAAGGCTGTTTAACTCTGAGTTTATTGATCAGAATGAAAGACTGGTGTTTACTGGTTAGGTGATATAAGGGTGGGGTCTCTGCAAGTCCTAGGTCTGGCAGAATAACAATCCACATGAGACAAAAAAAGAAAGTATGTCAATATCACTCTAAGTATTTCAGTGTTGTCCATGGGTGTGCAGCGGGGTTATCCCCAATGTAAGTCTTGTAGCTCTTAGGGAAAAGGATTTCCAATGCAAGTGTTACAGCTCTGGAGTAAAAGGTCACTTGGCAGTCAGAAGACAAGCCCCATGGGACAACTAACTGCACACAAGAGATTGATTGACTGGGAAACACTGGAGGGTGGTTGCTTCTGCTCAGGTGAGAAGCAGAAGAGAACAGAGTGGGAGGCAGGCTTTTTATTCGGCTCTTCTGTGGAGTAGGATTTTCAGGAGTGGAAATCTCTCTGGTTGGAGATTTGTAAGATTTTATGTCCTGAGCTTGAGTGAGCTCAGGGACTCATGAGTTTATTGAAACCTGGGTGTAAACTCTGAATTTTACCCTCCAGACTCAGTAGCTAGTGTTTGATCAGACTTCTAGATTCTGACCCCAGAGTGGTTTATTTAGGAATATTTAAGTACAGTAAATTTTGTGAAAAACACTATTTTCCTGGCACCAATTATCCTAATCCTCTACACAATAAAGATTAAAGTATGGCTACTTCAAAACTTTTGCAAAGTACATGTGACTCTTTCATAAAGTTGGGTCCTAAAACAAAAGGTCCTAGAGGAGGACACAGTGTAGAGGTCACCAAGCTCTAAAGTGCATGGGACATCTCCCCTACGATTTCATTCTATTAACTAAAAAATGCTCTAGGGAGGAGGCGTCTGGGATAACCCTAACAAGCCTGTGAGTTTCAGGGCTGGCCTGGCATTATATCTACCACAGCTCACCACAACACTTCCTACATCCATTCCCTCCCTTCTGGTCAGAAAAGAGTGAACTTCGCTTCCACAGAAGAGGGAACCCTGTGCTTTTCCATTCCTGGTTTTCCTAGAGCTTATCTTTGACCACAAGAACCTTTGCCCTCTACAGATAAAATACATTTTATGGATATCTCTACTTCTTAGGGTGTTAGTGTTATGTTAGTGTAAGTACAAAGAGACAAAAGATGTTTTCCAGAACACAAATTATGTTGTTTGGATATGCAAAGCGTGATTACATTACATGACTGCATAGCCATAAAAAGGGATAGTGATTCTGGCATGATCTCAGAAGTCAGAACCCAGGGCAGGTGTATTCCTTCTCATTTGAAGCCAGACTACTCTACATTAAAGTGTCATTCCAAACCATGGACTCCAGTTCCTTCTGGCCTGTATGAACACTGCACATGTGTGGAGGTGACGTTCCTTCACATTATATGCAAGTGTATATGTATTTTCCTATGTTGATTGGCAGAGAGCTAAATGCTAGCAGGATCTTGATATTGTCATTTTTATGTTCCATTACCAGTCTTACGTTTGTAAATACTTGTCTTTCCAAGCCTGCTCAGATACTTGAAGGTCAGGCCATTCTCTATACCTAGAGGCAATCTAAAGATGTTTTGGTGATGTCTCTGATTGATTGTAAGAAAAACCCCACATCTAATACTTGGGACAAGAATTGGAGGGTGGAATTCCTGGGCAGAGAGAGGGATACAGGAAGGGGAAAGTAGATGTAGGAGATTTAATAGGGGATAAAGAAGAGAATAGATAGACAGGAACAGGAGCAGACAGGTAAGCAGCTAGCCACATGGTGGGCCTTAGGCTTGAGTAGTCTTGTCTTTAGCAATGAGGACTTGCTGTCAGTTTGTGGAGACCAAGCCTTTTTCATGGGCCTGAATTGTTTGGGTAATTTTATGAAGTCCCCGTGGCTCACAATTCTGTTGGCTGTAACCCAATGACTGTACATAAAGCTGCTTTTCTGCACGAGACAGGATCATCTTGAGCTCCAGCTGCTTCACCACTCAGAGAATTCATCAGAATCAATATACTTAATTGATTAATTGCATATGCTTAATCAAGAATTAATATACTTAGAGCACTTTTCAATTTCTGTTTTTCTTACAAACATCTTACAGAGATGTTTACAGAATTCCATGGAGTCTTGCTGCCTGGTGATAGCCTATGCATTGACAGAGCCTTACGTGTGGCAATGCAAAGGTTATACAAGTATCTTGCATTCTAATAGACTAGGACTTTAGCTGAACCTCACAGCCAGAGTTAATGCAGCTTGAGGAAATTTAAGATTTAAACATGCTAACCTACTATGATTTTAAACAACTTGATTGTTTAAAATGCCTTCCAAAGAACAATGAAAAGCAAACTTGATTTTCCTTGGATATCTCATATTATCAACTTTTAAAACCTAAACTAATGCATAGGTATAACCATATGTAATTTTCCATGCCTCCTATCCAGAAAATGCATGTGTATCATTTGCTGAAAGCATCAAATCCAGAAGCTTAAAACAACCTTCTAAAATGAATATGCCTTTATGAATATTGGTTGATAAACAGGGATGTTTTTAAATGTTTGCTATCTTGAGCCAGTGACCTAATCCTTTGTAAAACTCTGTTAAAGATTTCTCTGTACAGTATCTTGTTCCTTCCCCATGTGATGCTTACCTTGCTGTTCCATAAAGACTTCAAAGCTCTTAAGGCCTGCCAGGAAGATGCAAACAGACAACAGACAGAGTACACAGATATACACATACACAGAGAGACAGAAAGCAGACATACAGAGAGAGATACAGGAGACAGCTCACCGGCAGTCACAGATTCAAACTCATGTTATAGATAGAAGGTGGAAGGCACAGGGAACATGAAGTAGAGAATTCAAATTTGGACTCACTCTTAGTTAAATGCCTCTGCGGACAAGGCTTTCATTTCTTTCTTTAACTCAGATGCATTATTAATTGCCAATGTGTTTAACCCATTCACATATGCAGATCCTATTAGCTGGTGATATTTTTTTTTTGCATAAGCATAATATGGGAAAGAATAAAACCACAATGGAAAACAAGTAGCTCTGCCATCTGAAAGGTGTGCATGGGCTCAGAACCCTGTGCTTTAAGGACACACCCCCAGGTCTGGGTTTGTGTTTCTGAGCTCTCACCTCCACGCCAAGCTGCGACCCTTTTAAACTCTCACAATCGTGACAGCACGATTTTGAACCTCTGACCTCACCAGGGGAGCCTGGTCCTCAGTATACTCATGGAAGACTCAATTTCATAGGTAGAATTTCTAGAGAGACTTGGCTAATCCTGAAGGTGCTTTTTCCCAGTCTGCAGATGTGCATGAGTGCACCCAGAGAATCCTAGAGAACAATCATGAATCCATCTGAGAACAAATAGCTAAACGGTATAGCATTTACTTTTTATCTCTTTCGTTCTCTTTTCTTTTCTTCCTTCCTTCCTTCCTTCATTCTTTTTTTCTTTGAGAAATATCTGGTCAGTTTTCCAAAGCGATTGTTCTATTTTTTATTCACCACCTACAAGGATTAAATAATATTGTGCTTTTTCTAACATTTTTAAAAATAAATTTATTTATTATGTATATAGCATTCTGCCTGCACATATGCTTGCAAGTCAGAAGAGGGCACCAGATCTTGTTATAGGTGGTTGTGAGCCACCATGTGGTTGCTGGGAATTGAACTCAAGGCTTTTGGAAGAGCAGCCAGTGTTCTTAACCTTTGAGCCATCTCTGTTTCTTTGACTAAGGCATCCAGCTCCTCTAACTTGTGCCCAAGCCTGATAATCTGTCTCCCACAGGATCTTTTTTGAGTTATTTTTTTTTAATTAGGCTTACTACATTTTCATTTCAGTTTTTTTTTGGGGGGGGTGTTTCTAACTACTTACTCCTAAATTGTTGTTCTCATTTACTTCAGGCATCTGCATTTTCTTCTCTCTCTCTCTTTCTCTTTCTCTTTCTCTTTCTCTCTCTCTCTCTCTCTCTCTCTCTCTCTCTCTTTTCTTTTCTTTTTTTTTGAGGGGGACTTTGAAATTTTATTTATTTATTTTTTATTGGATATTTTATTTATTTACATTTTAAATGTTATCCCCTTTCCCAACTTCCCCTCCACAGACCCCCTATCCAAACCCCTCCCCCTGCTTCTATGAGAGTGCTCCCTCACCTACCCACCCACTCCCACCTCACCATCCTGGCATTCCCCTACACTGGGCATCAAATCTTCACAGGACCAAGGGCCTCTCCTCCTATTGATGCCAGATAATGCCATCCTCTGGTACATACACAGCTGGAGCTGTGGGTCCCTCCATGTGTACTCTTTGGTTGGGGCCTGGTTGGTTGATATTGTTCCTCCTATGGGGTTGCAAACCCCTTCATCTCCTTCAGTCCTTTCTCTAACTCCTCCATTGGGATCCCTAGGTCAATCCACTGGTTGGCTGTGAGCATCTGCCTCTGTATTTGTTGGGCTCTAGCTGAGCTTCTCAGGAGACAGCTATATCATGCTCCTGTCAGCAAGCACTTCTTGGCATCCACAATAGTGTCTGGGTTTGGTGTCTGTATATGGGATGGATTCTCAGGTGGGGCAGTCTCTGAATGATCTTTCCTTTAGTCTCTGCTCCACACTTTGTCCCTGTATTTCTTCCTGTGAGTATTTTGTTCCCACCTTTTATTTATTTATTTATTTATTTAATGTATATGAGTACAGTGTAGCTTTACAGATAGTTGTGAGCCTTCATGTGGTTGTTGGGACTTGAATTTTAGGACTTCTGCTCATTGCAGTTAGCCTGCTCACTCAGTCCCTGTTCGCTCAGGCCCAAAGATTTATTTATTATTATAAATAGGTACACTGTAGCTGTCTTCAGGCACATCAGAAGAGGGCATCAGATTTCATCACAGACGGTTGTGAGCCACCATGTGGTTGCTGGGATTTGAACTCAGGACCTTCGGAAGAGCAGTCAGTGCCCTTACCCACTGAGCCATCTTGCCAGCTCCTTGTTCCCCCTTCTAAGAAAAAATGAAGTATCCACACTTTGGCCTTTCTTCTTCTTGAGCTTTATATCTTCTGTGAATTGTATCTTGGGTATTCCAAGCTTTTGGGCCAATATCCACTTATCAGTGAGTGCGTACCATGTGCTTTCTTTTGTGACTGAGTTACCTCACTCAGAATGATATTTTCTAGTTCCATTTATTTGCCTGTGAATTTCATGAAGTCATTGTTTTTAATAGCTGAGTAGTAAGTACTCCATTGTGTAAATGTACCACAATTTTTTTTTTATCTATTCCTCTGTTGAAGGACATCTGGGTTCTTCCCAACTTTTAGCTATTCTAAATAAGGCTGCTATGAACATGCTGGAGCATCTTTTGCGTATGTGCCCAGGAGTGGTATTGCTGGGTCCTCAGGTAGTACTGTGTCCAATTTTCTCAGGAACTGCCAAACTGATTTCCAGAGTGGTTGTACCAGTTTGCAATCCCACCAGCAATGGAGGAGTGTTCTTCTTTCTCCCCAACCTCACTAGCATCTGCTGTCACCTGAGTTTTTGATCTAAGTCATTCTGACTGGTATGAGGTCAAATCTCAGGGTTGTTTTGATTTGCATATCCTGATAAACTAAGGATTTTGAACATTTCTTTAGGTGCTTCTTGGCCACTTGATATTCTTCAGTTGAGGATTCTCTGTTTAGCTCTGTACCCCATTTTAATAGGGTTATTCTAGTTTCTTTTTTTTTTTTTAAGATTTGTTTATTATATATAAGTACATGGTAGCTGTCTTCAGACACACCAGAAGAGGGTGCCAGATCTCATTATGGGTGATTGTGAGCCACTATGTGGTTTCTGGGATTTGAACTCAGGACCTTCAGAAGAGCAGTTGGTGCTCTTATCCACTGAGCCATCTCACCAACCCTCTAATTTCTTGAGTTCTTTGAATATATTGGATATTAGCCTTCTATCAGACATAGGATTGGTGAAGATCTTTTCTCAATCTGTTGGTTGCCATTTTGTCTTATTGACAGTGTCCTTTGCCTTAGAGAAGCTTTGCAATTTATGAGCTCCCATTTGTCTATTGTTGATCTTAAGCCATTGGTTGAGCATAAGCCATTGGTGTTCTGTTCAGGAAAATTTACTCTGTGCCTATGTGTTTGAGGCTCTTCCCCACATTCTCTTCTATTAGATTCAGTGTATCTGGTTTTATATAAAGGTCCTTGATCCACTTGGACTTGATCTTTGTACACGGAGATAGGAATGGATTGATTTGCATTCTTCTACATGCTGACCACCAGTTGAACCAGCACCATTTGTTGAAAATGCTGTCTTTTTTCCACTGTATAGTTTTAGCTCCTTTGTCAAAGATCAAGTGACTATAGGTGTGTGGGTTCATTTCTGGGTCTTCAATTCTATTCCATTGATCTACCTGCCTGTCACTGTACCAATACCATGCATTTTTAAAATCAATATTGCTCTATAATACAGCTTGAAGTCAGGGATGGTGATTCCCCTAGAAGTTCTTTTATTATTGAGAATAGTTTTCACTATCCTGGGTTTTTGGTTATTCCAAATGAATTTGCAAATTGCTCTAACACTATGAAGAACCACCTATTGAACTCAATTTTCATATCTTACATTGTTGCCCTCATTTCCTTCAAACATCTGCTATTATTTCCTTCTCCTTCTTCTCCTTCTCCTTCTTCCTTTCTTTTGGTTTTTCAGAGACAGGGTTTCTCTGTATAGCCCGAGCTGTCTTAGAACTCACTCTGTAGACCAGGCTGGCCTCGAACTTAGAGATCCACCTGCCTCTGCCTCCCAAGTGCTGGGATAAAAGGCGTGTGCCACCACTGCCTGGCTGCTATTATTTTCTTGCACATGAATCATTTTGTTCCTGTCTTCTTTGAGTTGATTGACATGCTACACAAACTTTGATCTCCTTGATCTCTGGGTTTTCAGTTGTGTATTGGATATCATGTAAATCACTCTCTTTACGGGATACTTATACGGCTTCTGCTTTGAGCCAAGGACCTTTGATTGGCTTTCTTTATCTTCTGTCTCTACCTGAGTATTTTCCTTAAGTGACAATTTAAATTCCCCCCTTAAGGTCTGTATCCATGCTTCATATCTCTTCTTTTGTCGCTAATCGTGAGTCTTGAGTTCCTGTATTCTCTGTTCAAGGTTCTGCCTCCACATTTAAAATTTTTCTTTATATTGTAATTCGGGTATTCTGCTGTCCATTTTATTTATCTATTTTATTTATCTATTTTATTTATTTATTTATTTAGGTTTTTGAGACAGGGTTTCTCTGTATAGCCCTGGCTGTCTTGGAACTCACTCTGTAGACCAGGCTGGTCTTGAACTCAGAAATCCACCTGCTTCTGTCTCCCAAGTGCTGTGACTAAAGGTGTGCACCACCACTGCCTGGCTTGTCCATTTTATTTTTGATTGATTAATTTAAAAAGGTTATTCTCCAAGTCTTGCTTCCAATCCTCATTATTTTCTCTTTGCTGCTCAGTCTGATCTGTGAACTCTTGTATCCTTTGTTCTAGCACCTTGTCCAGCTCCTGTCCCCCACCTTCATTTTCTTCTTTCTGTCTCTTATTCTGAACTGTAATTTCCTGAGTCTTCAATTCTAGTGCTTCCTCTAGGCTGTGTTGCCAAGTGTTAGCGTTCTCTTCCTGTTGCTCATGCTGCTCTATAAATCCCGTACCTTCTGTTCTAATCCTTGCTTCCATAATTTTAGCTTCTCCTTATCTAATTCTCATATTGC
>JADRCD010228640.1:0-28265 GCA_019843815.1 Montemys delectorum
TATATATATATATATATATATATATTTTATATTGACTCTGTTTCTCTAGAAAACTCTAATGCAATAGTGTTGTTTATTAACTTCTGTAGCCTGGATTTTGCTTAATTATTTGCTCTTTGTTTTATTTTCAAATTAACCAGCATCTCCAACATTAGGTTTCATCATTGCATTTTCAAACAAACCTTGTTTTTGCTGACTCTCCCATCTTCTTCTACACCCTGACCTCATCTTGTTCTTTTGCTCCCCCATCTCCTCTGTGCTTTCATGCCACACTTGTTCTTCCTCACTCTCTCCATATCTCCCCAGCTCCTGTTCTTTCTAGTTCTGCAGCCTATGCCCACACTCACCCCCACTTACAAACATGCACAGACATTATAAAGTAAGATCCTTATGAGAAAGAAGAAACATATCACTTGGTATAAATTTACAGCTGCATATATATTTGTCTACATATTTCGTTGTTTTGGAGCCGAAGTAAATTCCAATGTGTATTTATTCTCCTAAGGACCACTTTGTCTAGTCCCTACCTTGTTTCATATACATTTTAAAATTTTTAAATCTTTTCTAGTTTTTTGAAGAATGCCATGTGGAACTTTGATGGGGACTACAGAGAATCAATTAGAACCTACCTCACAAACATGACAATAGGTTTGTTACCTAGGTAATTCTTGATTTGCCAAGATGGGATTAAGTGTAATGGTATTTATATGGTATATTCTCCCCCAGTTCTCCTGATTTTAAACAATCTTCTCGAAAATATTCAATGGACCAGAAAATAAAAAGCACATTGCTGGATCCTGTAAAGACTAGTTATATTTACTGTAATTGTTGCCAAAACTGGACATAGGTCTATAATTTCTTTTCTGTTGTTCTCGTTATGTTTTAATGAATAGACTTGACATGCTAGAAATTACCCATCTTTGAGGCGAATGCAGTGCTCTCATTGTACAAATTCAACAGTGAGGTCACATGCCCAATGAAGACAATGAGAGAGCACTCGTTGCCTCCGTAACTTTTCTCATGCTTCTTTACTACTTATCCCTCCTGCCACTCAAAATTCCCAGGCAAGCAGAGCTTTTGACAATGGAGATAATTTGCATTCATAGACTTTTACATATCAGAATTTCCTTCATTAAACTAAGATTTTATTGTAAAACAGATTGAGATAAATAATGTTGCATAAATCCTACTACATCTTGCTTTGCTTTTACCTGGTAGCTTTTTATAATTAGTCAACTGATACTGAGACATTAAGGTTAACCAGTTCACTGGTTTCACTTTATGTCCTTTTGTGCTCTAGGATTCCCCCCAGGATGCCACACTCCATTTAGTCTCCATGTCTCTTTATGCTTCTCCTGGCTGAGACAATCTCCAGATTTTCCTCCTTGCTCTTCCCCCTTGCTCTTCCCCCTCCCCACCCCCTAGCCTTAGAAATTTAGGAAGCACCTGTTACTTACACTGTAAAATATCCCTCAGCTAGAAGCTGTGGTGTTTTCAGGGTAGCTCATCACTGCAGACACTTTGACCATTTCCTGTAGCTAGTACTGAGCATTAGAGTACTTCTGTCACCCCAGCTTTCCACACTACACTCTGTGCAAGGCAGTGACTATACACAACACACTTAAGGAGCTACGCTCGACCCCCCTGAGGGCCAAGTGCAAAGACACAGCCAATAAGACAAATCGGCAACCTACAGATTGGGAGAAAAAAATTTTACCAACCTCACATCCAATAAAGGGTTAATATCCAAAATATATAAACAACTCAAGAAGCTAACCTCCAAAAAACCCAAATAACCCAATTAAAAAATGCTAAACAGAGAATTCTCAATTGAGGAATCTCAAATGGCCAAGAAGCACCTAAAGAAAGTTCAATATCCTTAGTCATTAGAGAAATGCTAATCAAAACAACCCTGAGATCCCATCTTATACCAATCAGAATGATTAAGATCAAAAACTCAGGTGATAGTAAATGCTGGAGAGGATGTGGAGAAAGAGGAACTTTCCTCCAAAACTGATGGGATCACAACCACTCTGGAAATCAATCTGGCGGTTTCTCAAAAATTGGAACTAGTTCTACTTGAAGACCCAGCTATACACCACTCCTGGGCATATACTCAAAAGAAGCTCCAACATATAACAAGGACACATGCTCTACTATGTTAATAGCAGCTTTATTTATAATAGCCAAAAGCTAGAAACAACCCAGATGTCTCTTCGACAGAACAATGAATATAGAAAATGTGGTACATTTACACAATGGAATACTATTAACACTGATGAGTTCAAGAATTTTGCAGGCAAATAAGACTGAACTAGAAAATTTCACCCCGAGTGAGGTAACCCAGACTCAAGAGGGCACACATGGTATGTACTTACTGATAAGGAATATTTTGGATATTAGCCCAAAAGCTCAGAATACACACCATATAACTCACAGACCATATGAAGCTTAACAAGAAGGAAGGCCAAAGTATGGATGCTTCAATTCCACTTAGAAGGGGAACAAAATAATAATTGGAGGTATTCTTTCTGGAGATTGGAGTCATAGTATCAAACTTGATAGAGTGAACTATCTGCTCATCCCTAAAGGGCATTCATTGGTTCTCAGGATAGCAGATATATTTCCAACTACTTTAGGAGAATGCATTCCACTATTTTCAATTTATCTATGTTAAATAAGCAAACAGTATTTTCAAAAGTCTCTCTCTCTCTCTCTCAGTCTCTCTGTCTCTCTCTCTCTCTCTCACTGTCTCTCTGTCTCTCTCTCTCTGCCTCTGTCTCTCTCTCTCTGCCTCTGTCTCTCTGTCTCTCTGTCTCTGTCTCTCTCTGTCTCCCTCCCTCCTCCCCTCCCTCCATCTATCTAGTCCACCTACTTGCTACACTAGTCACAAAGCTAAGCCTCCAACTTTTCTTTCCATAAATGTTTTTAGTAACTTGGAAATACTTTGTAAACATGAAAACATATCAAGGTGCCACAAAACAAGGGATAAAAAGCACTAAGATTTGCTGATTTTATTTTCATTTTATTTTAAAGTTCCAACAAAAAATTATCACATATAATATTAGTTTCTGTATTAGAATCTTGCACTGTTTTATCAACTTTCATGTCTATATTACTTTCCAAGTTATTTTTATTGGGACTGTGATGAATAGGTAATAAATTTGACAGTTGTAATATCAGGTAACATCTGAAGGACTTGAGAATTATAAGCGCATTGTGTGATACACAGCCCCACATGCTCCCCTTGGTAAACAGCCACTCACACCACCAGTACTCTCTTCCCATAACATTTAGCACATCTTACAACTAAGAAACAGATGTCAGTCTGAGGCTTTGAGGCTCACAGAGAGAACGAGATCACAGCTTAAGTGACTGATATCTGCAGTACCCCAACCACAAATAGAATCTGCTAACATGATATGAATAATTAGATGACATTCAGCGCACAGCAGTATAAGAAATGGAGTCTACCAGAAGGTGGCAGAATGGGGCTATGTAGAATTGAAGTTCAAAAGTACAAATTCTTTTATCATTTCTGTAAACTTGGACAACAGATGAAAAACACAAACTTAGACCCTTATATGAAGATGAGGTAAGAATACATAAGAACATTATTTCACATACACAAATCAGGTTATAAAACTCCCACAAAGACCATCCTATCAGAAGACTAATCTCCATTTTCCTGCTCCCAGAAGCCTATTTTTACAACACTAAGAAAAATATGGTCCTACCCATCCTTTGTATCATTCCAATAGTATATTTGAATCTACTAACAATTCCTTGGAGAATTACTACAAATGTTACACAATTTAATCTAGTTTATTTTTTCTAAGGTTGGTAGCAGTTATCAGTAACACAAGATGAAATCCTTTATAAAAGTTCATAATACCATTAAGAAAAGTTGTTTCAAACCAGGCAATGGTGGCACACGCCTTTAATCCCAGCACTTGGGAGGCAGAGGCAGGTGGATTTCTGAGTTCAAGGCTAGCCTCATCTACAGAGTGAGTTCCAGGACAGTCAGAGCTACACAGAGAAACCCTGTCTTGAAAAACCCAAAAATAGGAAAAAAAAAAAAAAAAAAAGCCGTGTCTGTATTGAGAGGGTATAATAAGGTTTACTCTCTCTTCAACTATCTCTTGACTGTTTCCAGCAGATTTGTCCGTCTTTGCTTTCCTGATTCCTACTCCAGAGCCTGGAACACATAAACGCTACAAGTCTTTGCTCTAGAACTAAGTACATCAAGGTGAAAACTGAGACTGAGAACCATTAAACAGACACCTACGACATTAGCATGTACTTCATGTCACTTTTCCATTTCAAAACAAAACAAAACCAAACAAAACCCAAGCCAAAGCAGGTGCTAACAGCTCTCAGGTAGTTCCGGAACGACATACAGACAAACTGGTTGATTTTAAAACTAGATCTGCCAATAGTAGCAATTCCTATAAGTCAACCAGAATGAAGGTTCCAGGAGGGACAGTTGATGTGGGCAGGCTATGAGGGCTGCAGTAGTATTTAGTGGAGGCAAATGCTTCATCATGCCTCACATGAGGCTTCCACAGAGCAGTGGTGGCTTCTGGAGCCACCTGAGCCAGGACTTGTTTTTAGGGGATTAACAGAGTCGATCAGACTTAGGCACTGCATGGAAGACAAAGCACCTTGCCTGAAGATCTGGGAAGGAGCTCCCCACAGCAGTCACAGGGAGATGTATCTGTGTATCATGAGGAGTGCAAAAGGAGAGGAGGGTCACCAGAGGGAACAACACAGAAACTTGGTGCAGAGCAGACTGGTCCAGATGGAATTCCAGGACTCCTGTAATGCCTTGGAGTCCAGCACTGAGTGAAAAGGAGCTGGATTTGAAAGCGTTTTCAGACACTATACAATACTTAAAGTATACAGACTACAACTGCAGCCACTGTTGACTATACTTCATCTCCTTCACATGGAGCCTTGTCTTGGGCGCAAGGGAAATAGCTAAGGCATTCTGGAGGGCATGGAGCTGCAGAGAGGGCATTCTAGCTATGACTAAGAAGATGACTCCTAGGGCCTGCTGGTGAAGGCATTACATCCCAAGGCCTAATTTGAATGCATATGAATTCAATTTACATGTCAAAACATTCAAATAAAAGTTAAATCAAAAACACAATGAAATGTCAGATTATTAAAGATTAGTCACAGATCAATAATCCACCAATATTCTTATACAGAAAAACAAATCATAAGAAGTTTGCAGATCATTTCAAAGCATTAAGTAGGGAAAAATTCCAAACGGAATACTCACTTAGTTACATAATCAATATAGGAAAAATAATATGAACAATGGAGGCAGGAGAATAGACTACCATCTGAGCTATATGATGAGAGCTGTTTCAAAATTAAGAGCCAGCAAGATGCTAAGCAAGTACTGACTCCTGCCATCAATGTTCTGAAATCTTAAAGCTCACATATGGAAGAAACTTACCAAGGAGCAACAAACAATGCTATTTCTTCCACTGCAAAAACCTATCTGGGAACTGCGGGTGGGGATGCTTACAGCAGATCACTACTCTATTCCACTAGTTATGACTATAAATTCTAAAAATTATCATTCTTTCATGTACTGCAAGGGAAAAGTGTAGAGAGTTAACTATGGTATGCTTTATTAATTACAATTTTATAGTTATTTATGAAGAGAACTCTTTAGACTTTGATTTAACTTTATATTGTTTTGAACACACATAAAATTAAAAAACATTAAAAAAATACTAAAGAATTCCTCAAACCTACTTATATTCATATACTAACTTCTGAATCAATCTGTGACTCAGTCATTACTGAGTTTTTACATCAATGCTTATTTTCTTTTATGATATAAAAATAATATAGATGCTCAATGATGAGTTAATTCTTGCAGGACTTTATCATTTCCTACATTTTCTTCCAAGCTGTGGCTACTGATTCAGGATTTGTGTATATAACAATGACAAGTCTGTCACAGCTCTCTAGTTGACCATAACTATGAAAATGTAATGTTTAGAAAACAGTCTAATATCAAATATCCAATGTTAAAAAATTAAGCATATTAGAGTCACTGGGCTATAGCTCCATATTTTATTCACTGGGAAAAAGTCTGCCTTTCTGTTTTATAAAGCTAAGACCTTGGAAGAGATGGCTTCTATCATCATAAGAAATTCCTTGACACAAAATTGAGAGTGCCACTTGGGTGTTCTGGATGCCGCATTTCACTGAAATAATAGCCAAGAGAGGGATTTTTATCTTTGGCTGAGTCATCAGTAAGGCATCGTTTCCTACCCTTAAGATGGAGATGCAGAGCGTGCTGCAGATCCATGCAATCTTGTGTGTATCATCTGGTAATGTCAAAACTGACAACAAAAACAGATAGATGACTGCAGCAATCCAGTGATCCTTGATTTACAAAGGTTTAAATTATAAGGGTGCAAAAGTAACACACTTGGTAGAAACTGATATTTTAAGTTTTGAATTTTCATTTTTCCTCAGGCTGCAATATGCATTAAGCTACTTCCTTGCGATGCCAGGCAGTGGCTGTAAGGTGCAGCTACTAACCAACTTCATGACATTCTTAGATGCTCTACTGTGGAGTGGTCATGGTGCTCAACACTTGCTTAATTAAGCAGGGCTATGAGGATGCACTAGGGAGCTCTCAGTGGTGTGAGAGTGACTGTCTGTATGTATGCCTGCCAAAGCACCCAGGCTACCTTATACACTGCTGGTAGGAACATGGGATCAATGATAAAGTTATAAATCTAACAGCAATTCCCAGCAAGATAACTGACCATACTAGATACGTGGAAGCAGCTCCTCCTGAACTGTATGTGTGCATGTATATTTGTGTGAAGTACAAATTAAGGTTTCTTTAACAACTCAGTTGCGTCACGCGACATTTTTGTGAAAGCTGTCTTGTGAGAGAGCATGAGATGTTTTGCTGAAAACAGACACTTGAAAGGGCTCACGACAAGAATATAAATGGAGCACCACAAACACTGAGAGGATGCTCTTGCATTGCTATGCTATGTAACGCTTCACTGGTCTTAGCTGGTCTGAACTGGTCTTTGTTGGTCTTCACTTTGTAGAAACACACCAAGAACTTCTTGTGGTATCTGGCCACTTGCGATTAGGGGATCTTACTGTTTCTGCTGAAACTTGCTACCATTACTTCTTCATGTTGGGTGTTTGCTATAAAACTGGAATGCTGGTATCCTGACAAGGAAGAGAGGAATCGCCCTAAGGAACTATTTTTAAACAGGTCCATAACATCCCTTTCCCATTTAACCTTCTTTTCCCCCTACTTCTGGCTGGTGGGTTAGAAGGAAAGTTGAAGTGTTAAAGAACCCTAAATAAAGTAGGTTTTTAAAAAAATCTATGCCTACATTTGTGTGTTTATATAAACATCAAGGTTTTTTTTCTGCTTCCTCAATAATTTTACATAAGGTAAAATTTTACGGAAGTTAGCGATATTCGCACCGGAACGCAAGAAATTAAGGTGAGTATCATGAAGAAATGGCTGAAACAAATACCCAGAGACTGACAGAGGGACTGATGGTATCTGGGGTGTCTCTTTTTGGTTCAAAGCTGTGTTTTCATGTATATGAATGATGGCAGCATTATCTGAGATGGAGCATACAGTGAATGCCCTTGCTGGGGACCAGCAAGAGAACAGTATACACAGGTAAGGAATAGAGCACGCTTGGAGGCACAGGGGGCTCATCCCACATTCCTCCTTTCTGTGATAGCAGAAGAGGAAAATGCTGAAGCACCTTTCCTGGACTCTCTATTGATGAGCTCGGACACACAAACCAAGCCCCTACTATGACTGCTTCTATGCTGTCTGTGGCACATCAGTGGCAGACAGCAGTGTTCAAGTTACTTCAGCTCCACCTTCAAAGGAACAGAAAAGGTTACATTAGTATTCTAAGAAAGAATTGACAGAGGCAGAGACAAAGAAAGACAGAAGGATAATTACAGTATTTCAGATATTATTATGCCTAAAGTCAATCTTACTACTTTGCTCTCAAATTACTTGAAAAATATTTTCTTTCTGGTTTTTTTTTGGGTTTTTTTTTTTTTTTTTGAGACCAGATCTTATTATGCAACCCAACTGGCCTTGACCCTGTGGTCCACTTGCCTCTGTTCTCCACAGTGACAGGGTCACAGCTGGTTCCCAGCAGAGGCTCCTCCCTTTCTGTTTTAGTTCTTTGAGTTAAGTTTCTGCATCTTGAAATGAAAAACAAAGAAAGAAACCAACAAAAGCCCTATTTCCAAAATATTCCACCAAGAATTTATATTATCCTTCTTTCATATGTACTAACTACTCTGTTTAAGCTTACTTTTAACAGCTACTCCATGATGAGGATACCAAGTCTATCTTGCTTTTTTCAATCAAAGAAGTAAGTACTATGGATAGTTTGATCAACTTTTGAACAAAGTTAATCATAGATCATGTGACAAGAAAAAAAAAAGAGGATGACAAGGGTATCAAAAATACTTACAAATCAGTCTAAGTATTACACTTAAGATCTCCAACATTACACCCCTGCCATAAAACACAATGACCCCTAAGATCTGTGTCCAGCAGAGTCCCGGATCTTTCCACTGCAGTCAGTGTCAATATCTTCTGATGTCAGTGACTTTGACAGACAGTTGGTTTTCAAGCAGTCTTAGGAATCACTGTGTGTTATCACCCGATTTTATCCTCAGTATACAATTAATGACAAGGGATAACCATCATAAAGAGCCATGAAATTCTAATTATATTCCAAATTAAAAATACAGCTAAGACAAAAATAGTAGGTGATCAATAGCAGGATATGGCTCTTAATATTCATTGTAACTTATAAAGAAATAATCTGATATTAGAGAAGACCAAAATTAAAATCAGCAAGTGAGTGCACAGTGTTGAACTGGAAGATCTGAAACAGCACTAAGATCGGCTGTGTGACAAAAACACAAAAACAAACGACAAGCACAAAACCTAATATATTACCAACTACCTCAGTCTATAAGGAAACTCCAAAGAAGAAGGTTAGAGCTGATTAGCAAAATCTCAAATATTCTAGAGAAATATTGAGAAGTTAAATTAAGTATTGACAAGTTAAAAGCCTGAGAAAAGTATGTCATATATATGTTAGCAAGAATTAACAGATAAGCTAAGCTAATACCTGACAAGCTGAAGAGGGAAATACTGTAAAGACATCAGTAACTATAAAAGACAAAGATCCACAAATTATCTGTCTTAAAGTCCAGAAGTATTTAAAATGAACTTTGGAGGACTGAAAAAAAGCACATAGATCCAGTAAGACTTTAAATATCTAACTATAATTATTAAAAGATAATCAATGAAAACAAGTAACCCTGATGCACATTGTGACTAAAACTGTGTGATGCTTGAGAAATGGGAAAACATTATAAACAACAAGTAGAACATATACACTCTTCAAAAATCAACAGGATATTTATCAGAAGCAATTGTTCCCCTGTATAGTGGTGTGTGTGACACGTGAGTATCCCATATATCAAGTCCATATATATGTATGTATGTGTATATATATGTATATGTGTATATATGTGTATGTATATATGTATATGTATACATATTGATATATATATCAAGTCCAATTTTTTCATTTTTTATTGGTTATTTTATTTATTGACATTTCAAATGTTATCCCCCTTCCCAGTTTCCCCTCCACAAAACCCCTATCCCTGCCTCTATGAGGGTGCTCTCCTACCTGCACACACACTCCTGCCTCAGCATCCTAACATTCCCCTACCCTGGATCATCAAGCCTTCACAGGCTCAAGGGGCTCCCCTACCAGTGATGCCGGACAAGGCAGTTCTCTACTACGTATCGACTTGGAACCATGGGTTCCCCCATGTGAACTCTTTGGTTGGTGGTTTAGTCCCTGAGAGCTTTGGGGGCTCTGGTTGGTTGATAATTGTTCTTCCTACAAGGTTGCAAACTTCCTTCAGCTCCTTCAGTCCTTGCCTTAACTTCTCCATTGGGGTCCGAGTGCTCAGTCCAATGTTTGGCTGCGAGCATTGGCATCTGTATTGGTCAGGCTCTAGCAGAGCCTCTCAGGGGACAGCTATACCAGGCTCCTGTCAGCAAGTGCTTCTTAGTATCAGCAATAGTGTCTGCAGATGGGATGGATCCCTAGGTGGGGCAGTCTCTGAAGTTTCCTTCAGTCTCTGCTCTACTCTTTGTCTCTGCACTCCTTTTGACAGGAAGAATTCTGGATTAATTTTTTTCAGGTGGGTGGGTGGCCCCATTCCTCAACTGGGGGCCATGCCTATCCATGGATATGGTCTCTACAGGTTCTAGCTCCCCTTTGTTGGGTATTTCCGCTGATGTCCTGCCTGTTGGATCCTGGGAAACATTTGGGTCCCTAGCATCTGGGACTTTCTAGTGGCTCCCCCCAGTTCTCCTTTCCCCACTGCAAATTCCTGACCTTCTGTACTTTTCCCCTATCTCCTCTCTTATCTGAACCAATCCCCTTTTCCCTCCCACTCCTTTCTCCCTCCCAGATCCAAGTCCAAAAATTTTTAAGACTGAAAATCTTTCAAAATATATTCTAATCCCAATGAAACTGAAAAAAAAAACCCCTCAAACATTTGAAAACAAAACATTAGAAAACATAGTCAAAAAAAAGTCATAAATATCAAAATATAACAAACAAAACTCACTTCTTCATAAAGGATCCAAAATGATATTTCACAATCAAGCTGAACATTTCTTAGGTACTTAATATTGGTTTAACATTCAAAAGTCAAAGCCATAAAAAGAACTTTTAACAGACTGCCCATTGTTCTAGTTCGTTTTTCGCTGCTGTGATAAATGGCATGTCCAAAAGCAACTAGGGAAGCAAAAGATGATAGACTTACACTTTCAGATCACAAGCCATCATTGATCGAATGAGGAAGAGGAACTCAAAAGCATGATGCTGGAGGCAAAATCATGGTAGAAAGCTGCTGCTTACCGGCTTGCTCTCTGGCTTGAGCTCAGCTAGCTTTCTTATAGCACAGATCAACCTGCTTAGGGATGCTGCCACCTTAAGTGCGCTGGAACCTCACATAGCAATCAATCATCTATCAAGGTAATCTTTTACAAATAAAGTCACAGGCCAATTGAATCTGGGAAATCCCTAAGTAAGATTCCTTCAGATGCCTCTGAGCTATGTGAAGCTGATAGCTTAAGTTAACAAGGACACTCATTTTCTATTTTATATTAGAAATACACATGTAAGTAGCATATGCTCACACTGCACATTCACATGTATATGTATATATGCATATAGTATATAATATATACATATACCATATACATGTATACACACACATAATTTGTATATGCTAGACAAAAAATAGATCTCCCTCAATCAGATAAAGGTATTGTTAGAGGCACACTGTTGAAAGAGCATTAAGAACCAAAGCCTTCCTATATCCTTCTGCTTCCTGGCTGCCATGATGTAAAGTTTTGCTGTATCACATACATGCTAACCCAATGCTCTGCCTTGTGATAGGCCAAAGGAGCAAAGCCTGCTGACCATGATCTGAGAATCGCTGACATCATAAGCCAAAACAAATCTTTCCTCCTTGTAAGTTCTCAGATACTGTCGCAGTAGCAATAACAACAAAAATAATCTAATAACACATATACATACTCACACACATACAACTTAGAATTAATAAAATTACTAAGATTCCTAGATAGGTCAGTATGAAATATCTCCAAACTATAAGCTAAAGATAAAATCTGATAAGAGATACACATGACTTCCTATCTGGTGGGTTCATTGTGATATGAGGTTAGATTATTCAAAGAGGAAGTGCAGAAGCCAGACAGAAAAATGAAACAGGAATCATCAAGAAAGAGAGTTGTTCAGAGAAATGTAGTCTGACAGTCCACTTGAAGATGACAGTGAATTTAGAGCATCCTTCTGCATGGCTTTCTCCAAGTGTTCAATTCTTGGCTGAAAGCACTGAGGAGGAGGAGAGCGGGGTCTCTCAGAGTTGGGTTTATCAAGTAGATATGATAAGAAGACTCGCAAAGGTTCTGGGCTCCATATCATCTTGACTGGTAAGAAGAAAATGAAGTGAAAAGGAGTAGGTGTGCAGATAAGACCATTTTAAAGGCAATCAGAAAGAAAGACACTGTGGTCAGAGAACTGATAACTACCCTGGCAATCGGAGAGCAGTTCATTAATATAACAAGGTCCTTAATGAGATGAGGTATCCAAAAGGAGGTTCCAGATAACAAAGAAGGTTTCTGAGGCCTGGTAATGATGAATAGTTATCCATGCAGAAATTAAAACTACCTAAAATAAATGTTGGGCTTAAGAACCAAAAGAATTGTGATGTCCATGCTTTTGGTAAATGAGAAGTAAGCCACAGATTAAATAAAAGCAACAACAGGCAGCAGTAGTACAGATGAGTGACAAACACCTCAAAAAAAGGAGTTTTCAAAGGGTAAGGAAAACATTTTACACGACTCCCCTAAGAAAAGTTTTCTCCTATTTCAAATGTAATTTTGGGGTAAAGAGATGGCTCAGTGGTTGAGAGCTTGTATGACTTAGGTTCTTAACATCCATTTCAGATGGCTTAAGACTGTCTATAATTCCAGTTCCAAAGGGATTGACACCTCTGGCCTTCAAAGTCACCTGCTCTCATGTGTATGCGCACACATGTGCACATGAGTGCACAGGCACACATGCACCCTTTAAAAGAAGTGATATTACTTTGATACATTAAATTGTTCTCTACTAAAGAAAAGCAATCTCATCAGGTCAAGTAGCTATTATCCCCAATGCAGTACAGATAAAGTACTCCTCCATAACACTCACAAAATAGAATTCAATTTCTTAAAAATTTAAACATATGGATATTTTGTCTTCATGAATGTCTATGTACCATGTGCATGCCTGGTATCCGTGGAAGCTAGTTGAGGGTGGTAGCTCATTTGGAAAAAGAATTACAGACACATTACCATGTGGGTACTGGGAACTGAACCTAAGTCCTCTGAAAGGGAGCAAATGCTCTTAACCACTGAGCCATCTCTCCAGCTCTCGTTTGATATTTTTATCATCCATTAAACCATCCATGATTTTAGTTTCCATCATGGCATGAGCCATGGCACACTCTAGAGTCAAAACACTAAGCAAGCTCTGTTTCCTGTATGGATGAAGTAAATGTCAACATCCATATTCCTGGACCTGCAGCATACCATGTCTTTCCTACCATAACAGACTTCATCCCTCCAGAACCTTAGGCACAGATGTCAGATTTATCACCTACACATTCCCAGAGGAGTTTAATAAAGTATGATGTAGTCAATGACTGGCTATTACTAAATAATGACAATCTCCTCTGAAAAGGGCACATACACCCAGTATAACATGGGTCAGTTAATAATGATGAAGATGCAGGGAAATGCAGAGCAGGGTTTGATGACAAAGCGTGGTGATCTGCATAATTTCAGAGTTTTACATCTATGGAACAAATCTCCTTTAAGTTTGATCACTTACAGAAAGAAGCAAGTGACCTTGCCCCAGCCTGAGGATGTAGATGGAGGCTTGAGGACCCAGGATTTGTAACTGTGCTTCACAAGTCCATGGGAAAGATTTACACCAATGGCTCCTGTACTATTTATGCCAAAATGAAGACAGGCTGCAGACTAGTATGCTGTGGACGGAAAGCCACAGGTTTCAGTCTAAAAGCTTCTGCAATGGTGACTCGACAGAGCAGAAAAAAGATCGCCATCATGAGCACACTACCTACAGCCCAGGTAGCTAGATGCTAGTGTATTATCATGAAGATGGCAATTTCAGTTATACAGGGGCATAGGGTTCACTAACTGATTCTAATAAAGTCCATACTGCCAAGCTTTTTAAAATCATAGAGTACAGAAAGCTAACTATGTAGGAATCTCCAGCAAGTAAAGAGAAAAAGACTTACTTGTTATGGCCATACAATGAGTAAGTGACTTAGAAACAATAAACATTTTCCTAGTGTTAACAGAGTTAACAGGCCCTGGTCACTTAGGACTCGGCTGTCTCGCCCTTGAAGCAAGGAAGGGGAATCTTATGGTACACGCACTGTCCAAAGGATCCTCTTTTGGCCTCTTTGCTGATGCAAGTAAGGGGGATGACCTGTTTCCCACCAGCGCAGAGGATTGGATCCATGTAAGACGTCTGCAGAGAAGCAGCAGGCAGGCTCTTACTACTGCCCAAGGAATTGTTGATGAGCACAAAAAAACTAATGAAAATGTTGAACAATAAATTTGCTTGTAATGGTGCTGCAATTGAGCCTCTCCATAAATGTCTTTCAGCTACAGAGTGACCAGCCTAAGAACATATGGCAGCTCCTGGTGGAGACTGGGCAGGCTGAGAAAGTCCAGGAGAGGCACATGGGTTTTAAGTGCTGGCAGGACTCTGAATTGTAAGTGAGGATTTTCTTGCAACGACTGGTAGATTTTCCCTTCTGTCACTTCTCACAGGTTTGAAACCCTAACAGCTTGCATAATGTAACCATGTGGGGTCCACTTTTAACTTGGACTAGTCTAACTCCATCATGCAATCAATTGAAAGGAACCATTAAAAAAGACATCCTCCAGCCTTGTGGAATAACACTGTTGAAACTACAGTAAAGTCTTGACTGTGTGTGTGTGTTCTCTGCCTCATAATTTTCTGTTGTCACCATATGTACTTGTTAGGTTTTTTTTTAAAAAAAAAGTTCTACTACATTTAATGTCAAATCAATCTACTAAGTCATTTTATTGTTTACAAAGTTTCCTAGGCATGAAGTCCTGTTTCTGTTTTGTACAAGTACGCTGCTCAGTGGTGTTCAAAGCCCTTCTGGTGTGCTAGTGGCCTTGATTGACCCTCAGCTGCTGAAGACGCCACCCCATAAACTGGTTTGTGCATTCCTCCTTTTCCCTCTGCTGACTTCTGTTTACAGCAGCAGTTCTCAAACTTTAGGGGACCCCTTTGGGGGTCACTTATCAGATATCCTGCCTAGCAGACATTTACATTACAAGTCATAACAATAGCAAAATTACAGTTATAAAGTAGTAACAAAATAACTTTACAGTTGGGGTCAGCAAACCATGAGGAACTGAACTGAAGGTTCGCAGCATCAGGACAGCTGCGGAAGGCTGCTTTACAGCATCTCATTTGTCATTGCTCAGCTTGGGAGCTGAGCTAGTAGTACTAAAGGAGCTAAATTACCAGGAGAGCCAGTCTTATACAAGAAGCTAAGTAATGCCTGTATGGTCACCTACTAAAAAAGAATGACAGACAGATTTCACCAAGTGAAACTAGTAAATAGTCAAATCTCAAAAGCTCAATTTTTCAAGATGAAATCTACTTGGAAAAAATAGGTCCGCCACAAACTTTCACACTGAAATTCAACAAGTGCCTTAGAAGAAGAAAAAGCTTTGATAAGTCAACAGAGTCACCATGTAGATGTCAAGCATAGCCAGAGGACATGATGCTCATCTCTCACTACAGCAAGCCTGACAAAAGACATCACATCTCTACTGGATTTCTAAGGCACAACTAATTTCAACTAGCGGGTGCAGCATTGCAACTATGGCTTTTTAACCCAAAATTTAACCCAAAACCATTTGCTTAGACAAAGAACAGTAAATCTAATTTATAATAGAACATCCAAGTCTTTCATTATACAAGCTACAGGAAAGCAACTCATGGCCTGCATCCCATACACTAAGACACACCAAAGGCCACTAGAGCTAAACATCCACATCAAGGCCAACGACTGATTTTTAAAACGGAATTTTTTTTTTAAATTAGGTATTTTCTTTATTTACATGTACATTTTCCCTTTCCCAAGTTCCCCTCCAAAACAAACAAACAAACAAACAAACAAAAACAAGAACAAACCCCTCCCAATGCCTGTCATTCCACCCTCTCCCACTTATTGGCCCTGGCATTCCCCTACACTGGGGCACAAAACCTTCACAAGGCCGAGGTCCTTTACTCCTATTGATGATCGAATTTGCAATCCTCTACTATATACCTGCTGCCAGTACATTCAATCCCACCCTGTATAGTCCTTGATTGGTGGTTGGGTCCCTGGGAGCTCTGAGGGTACTAGTTAGTAATTGTTGTTCGTCCTAAGGGGCTGCAAACCCTTCAGCTCCATAGAACCTTTCTCTAACTCCTTCATTGGGGACAGTATACTCAGTTCAATGAATGGCTATGAGCCTCTACATCTGTATTAGTCAGGTATTGTCAGAGCCTCTTAGGAGATAGCTATATGCTTGTCCTTCCTTCCGTCTCTGCTCCATAGTTAATCTCTGCCACTCCTTCTGTGGGTGTTTGATTCCCCTTTTTAAGAAGGAATGAAATGTCCACCTTTTAGTCTTCCTTCTTCTTAAGTTTCTTGTGGTTTGTGGGTCGTAAAACGGAAATTTTATCAAATCTCTTTCCGTTACTTCAAAGGTTGTAATAGTTGTCTTTAGGATCAATTTCTGAGTCTTCCCATGTGGCCTCTGTCTTTTGAGTTCTTTCATTATACAATCTTTATCACCAACTCCAAAGTCTACCATTTAGTTATAACAGGCAATTTTCTTCCTAATCTTGACATAGTGTGGGTGATATTTCTATCCTTTGATTTTCTCCTATAGCCTCTGGTAAACGTTTCTCATTCAGTATCCCACTAAGGGTCTGTCTCTTTGAAAGTCTTTACTGAACCTCATCTACCTCATCCTAGTGGGAAAGACCATTCCTTCCCCTGGCTCCCCTGCTAGCCTTTCATGAAATACTTTTGTTGTTGTTGTTTTAGAATTGGATATAACCAGTCTTTACTTTTACATCACCACATATACTCTAAAACATAGGCTTACTTATGTGTACTGAATAAATGAATGAATAAATGGATGGAAGAGCAAGAAAAAAAGCTCTATAAAGCACTTTATGTCTGTGCCCAGGTTTCCTGTAACATAACCGAACAGCCTGTAACTCATGATCCTCCTGCTTCAGCCCATCTATTCCTGGTATTACAGGTGTGTGCCACCACTACAAGATACTCTTAGAAGAGCATGCATGGATGTGTGCACAATATGCGTGTGAGTGTGTATACACACACAGAGATCAAAGAAAGACCTCAGCGGTTAGCCTGCAACTTCCGCCCTGTCTGACACAGGGCCTCTATTGTTTGGGCAGAGCACACCAAGGGATTCTCCTAGTCTGGCCTCCCTCTCACCATAAAGGCAGAGAAATCACAACTGTGCACTACTGTGCCCGGCTTCCCGTGAGTTACGCTGCTGTGAGATCACGGCCTGCTGCCTGCACTTTACTCACTGAACTGACTCTTCAGACCTAGGAAGGAGCATTCTTTTTCAAGACAGATTAAATGCTGTAAATAATACGGTACTGATGTTTTTATCTTCCATAAATTCCATATTTTTATATTTAAAATAACTTTTCAGTGGAAACTTTACATTTGTCAGAGGAAATTAATGTATTAATATGTAACTATATTCTTAAACTTAGAAATGATAATGGTTGCTTTACTTTGTTAATTCAATGGAATATCACAATTAACTGTGGTTAATTTCTAACTGTCCATCAGAATCTTGAGCTACTCTGGCTTACCAGACTCTTCTTCTGGGCTGTTTCGACCTCTCAGCCATGACTGACCTTCCCAAGCTGCCTTTCTTGCTTCTAAATTATCCTGCTGCCAGAAGTGGGAAGCGACAATCTGCCTATGTCCTGTGGAGGAGCCTGAGCTCAGGACAACAATCTGCCTATGTCCTGTGGAGGAGCCTGAGCTCAGGACAACAATCTGCCTATGTCCTGTGGAGGAGCCTGAGCTCAGGACAAATGCTTCCCAAACAGGAGGTAATTCTAAGCAGTAATCCATACAAAGTAAAAATCAAGAACTAAATGAGACCACACGTGGTTATCAATCAAAGCTGAGTTCATAACTCTGATTTTTTTTTTAACCCAAAGAAGACTATTCCCAATTTACCCTTTAAGAAACTTCTCAATCTGATAATAAAAAGTTCAAAGATATAAGAAGCAAAAGAAAACTAAATTCATTTCTTTTCAACAACTGACCCTAAAAAAATTTTCAATCAAATATACATTCTTATATTTATGATTAAGTTCCACCAAAGAGAACTCCGTGAGTATATTAAACTACTATGTCTTAATTTTGTTCACTATGTTTATAAATTGTTATTTAAAAGAAATACTGATGATTTTGAGAAAACACATATCTAGAATTTTGTTCATCTAAATATACTCATGATTATTACCAAATTACCAAAAATATAGAATAGGGTTGGTTGGTTAGTGTTGTTTTGTTTTGTTTTTAGTTTTTCAAGACAGGGTTTCTCTGTGTAGCCCTGGCTGTCCTGGAACTCAAGAAATTCACCTGCCTCTGCCTCCCAAGTGCTGGGATTAAAGGCATGCACCACCACTGCCCAGCTTGGTTGGCGTTTTTATTATATGTAAAGACAGCTCTTGTCAAAAACAGGCTGTCAATCTACCAAACACCATCTAGACAAATGCAAGGTAAAATATTAGTTTTTCAGTGGTGCAGCTGCATGCCAAGTTCTCAACAGCTACATCCCGGTAGAAACTACTTCACTGAGCATCAAAGTGGAGAACATGTCTATCGTCAGAGGACTATTTTAAAATCATGACAAAATTCTAAATTCATTAATAATAGCAATGTAAGTTCAAGTGACCTATTGACTTGCTACCTAACAGGAAGATAAGGTACACATTTAGAAATGAAGAATAAACCATATAGCAATGAAGGTTTTAAGAGTAGAAAGTTAATTATATATGGTTAATTTAGCATTTTACTGAATTGAAAATGAAATACCTAAAGAAAGTAATTTAGCCTTTCCTCCCATTTTTAGACAATGATATGAATCCAGAAAATGGTACAAAAATGATAATCTTTCTTATTTAACATAGTTAGCAGATCCAAATACAGTCATCACTGGAAGCAACATAGTGTGTTATCATTAATAAACTGAAACAAAGAACTGGCTATTTTGTGTATCCTGAACCTGACTTTCTGCTGGGTACTCAAAAAGACTGCTCAGCAGGAGGACCCTTTGGGTCAGAGGCTCTGAGAAATAGCCTGCCTAAGTTCAAATGTCACTCTGTGATTAACATGCAAGCTTTAACAAGTTACATACCACTGCTTTATCCATTAGAACCATTCCCTAGGGTTTGAAAAGGTGTGTGTAGCAATGTGTGCAAAGCACCAGGCGCCAGACTAGTTCTCCAAAATGTCAAGAAGTTTGCATTTGCTGAACTTGATCTACTAATGACTTTTTTTGATCAGTTTCTACCTATTCTCAAAGTTTCTTTTTCCTTTTCTCTTTCTTTTGGGGCAATATCTCACAATGTCACTATTGCTGGCCTCAACTTTATACAGAGCAGGCTAGCCTTGAACTCAAGAGATCCATCTTCGGCCTCTCCAGTGTTGGGATTTAAGGTGTATGTTAGCCTCATCCAGTCTAAGTTTCAAGGTCATTTCCAAAAACTATTATATAAGCACTGGGCTACAGGGTGGCTTTCCTACTTCTACTCCTGGGAGAATTAACACCCAACAGTTTTCACCCAGAGACCTGGACATGCTTTCCATCTGCAATTCATAGCTCCACAGACAGCCTGGAGATGTAATATATTTTTTAAAATAACAAAAACATTTCCCAGATTAATAGAAAAAGCATGGGGTTTTTTGCTTGTTTTTATTTTTTCTTTTCGTATTAATAAGGCTATGTAACATACTTAATTCAAAAATAAAATATTCTTGAATTACAAGGATTGAAAACATCTCTGAGACTCATAGCCTCCTGTTTCTAAAAGTTTAAGGTTCTGTATATTAAATGATGTTTAAATAAGTATACTCAAATTTTGGAAGATATTTATTTCAAGAGTAATTTTTAAAACACATGGGAGACTTATATAATGGCAAAAGTTGTTCTTTGAAATACCTCAGTTCTCTGAGGAATTCCAAGTAATTTATCTCTAGAAACTGTGGAGATCAAAATGGAATCCTTTAATTTTGTGGGTGTAGGAGCAAGGCCCTGGATGGTCAAAGCTAACAACAACAAAGTCAAACCAAACCAAATCAAATTAAAACACCAATGATAAAAAAACCCAAAACAAAAACACTCCCCCCAAACAAAAAAAAACCAACAAGCCCCAAAGCCTTCTCATTTATCTTTATACCCAAGTTCATTCTTGGGGAGTATTTTTAGAATTAAGCTCTAGAATTACCTGTCTGTGGGAGGCTTCTTCCTCATCAAACTGCAGATCTTACCTTTCCATCTTTAATTAGCCCTTCAAATCAAACATTTCCCTGCTGGTAACTTCTCGTGTTCTAATTTTATTCTAAGCACCAGCACTTCCAGTCTGCCTTTCATCTGATGCTACATAGTAAGTAACACTTTAGGATTTTGTCCACAGGTCTACAAGAAAACCCAAAGGGGTGATAACTATACTGAAAGAGGACAGATTAATTAATGATTTGACATGCAGTCAGAGCATCAGAGCTGTTCTTGACTCTCTTGTTAATAACATGATCTCAATCCTTGCTTCTTCAGGTCTGGCACTTGGTTGGCTCTTGAGATAGGATGACTGCATAGACTAAACTCTTAAGATCACATATATATCTAAAAGTGTATTCAGTGTATCAAGAGAAATTTAAATGATTACATTTAAAATATGAGCCACAAATTTTCAAGAATAATTCATTTGAAAAATACACAGAAGAGTTAGGTACACAATGGTAAGACATGTTATGTCATTAAGTTTTATGACATTATACCACTTCTTTGCTACAGAAGAACACCAACACACATCAGCTAACATTTCTCCAAATGAAGCCATGAAAGATGATCCATACATGTCTCATATAATTTTCCCATGAGACATCTATCTTCTTTTGACACTTCACAATATTTTACAAATTATTCTAATGATCTTCAGTTTCTATAAATAAAAGCACACAAGACTTTGCCATAGATACCAGTTTAAATTCACATCATCTAGGGGAAACCTGGTGGAAACAAATTGCAGAAATGTATAGACTACTGGAGAGTGGACTATCATTAAAGATATAAGAACTGTGCAAGACAGCATTTGGCAAGAAGAATACTGGGCTGATCCAACTATCAAGCACATTTTCATAACATAGTTAGCATACATTGTACAAGAGAAATAGGGAAAAGCAATGTTAAGTGGATATAAAACTTTGCCATGCTTCATTTTTTGTGAGTCTGTACAATTAGTTATTACATTTGCACAATTAATAAAAGATAACAAGGAAGTCCTAATTCTACATTCGCTTTTCAAGTTGTCACTTGCTCACCAACAGTTTGCACTGCTGTTCCTGGAACAAACCTTATTGGTGAAACATAACCCATTAAATCTGACTGTGTTGTTTACATTCCACAAAAGAAATAGCTAGACCCTCTTCTGTCAATTCAACTCTGCTTTACTCATGAGGATCAAAAGCTGTTTGCTTCAAGCTAATTACAAGATGAGCTTCATTCTTCTGTTATAAACACAGACACAGTGGAAGATATTATTTACAGAAACATGAACAAATTTGTCAGACTTCCTTCAAGGGCTGAGATGTCATTTACCTATGGCAATGTAACAAAAGTCAGGACCGTTCTTTAATGATTCTGAATTATATATTATAATATGAACCATATAATGGCACACAATTTTTTCACAACC
Organism: Montemys delectorum; assembly: GCA_019843815.1. Lineage (NCBI taxonomy): Eukaryota > Metazoa > Chordata > Mammalia > Rodentia > Muridae > Montemys > Montemys delectorum. The sequence goes on from JADRCD010228640.1 coordinate 21,756, forward strand.
TGTTACACGACACGCCTGTATGTGTATGTTTACATATAAAACCATGTTGCTACACAGACATTTAATTCCCACGACTCTTTTGTCTTGAAACTTTGTATAAAGTACTGAATGGTCTGAACTTTCTGCTCTCAGAAGAAAGTACTTCGACTCTGAAATATCTCTAAGTTTCACAGGCATCCTGGCACATTCCTGGATGTCTAGAGTAAAAGCAAGGCTATCTCACTTTTTTTTTTTTCCCTCGATGGATAAAGTTGCTGCTTGTGTTTATGTTTGCCATCGCTAATCTCCTGGGTGAAAGAAAGAGCCTTAAGACACTGAGGCTTAACGTCAGTCACCTTTGGAGACCCGCACAGACACTCACCTTGTGAAAAAACTGATATACATCTAGGAGAAGGAGAAAAAGAGCCAACTCAACCCAAACGCACTACCTGTAGCTCTCTTAAAAGAGGTGTTGGGGGCTCTGGGAGAAGGGAGACGAGCTAAGAGTGCGATCACAAAAGGGACTTCTTTTCAAGGACCATATTTGGGGAAGCGTTCCAGACGGTGGCAGCCCTCCTCGCTCTAGTAAGAAAGGGGATCTCAGGGACCGCGTTGTCCGCCTTCCCCCTCTCCAGTGAGCCCGGGTGCTTGGCCCTCCCCCCCGAGCCTTAGTGGGGGAGGAGACAGAAAAGGAGGCGACTGGACCCCGAGGCCCCTAGAACTGCTAGCTGCGGCCGCTGCAAGGCCTGACCCGTGGCTCGCGGCCTTGGGGGACTCCGGCCCAGGGCGCTGCACCGCGGCCCATCCGGCAGGAACCTAGCCAGGGCCTTCGGCTCGACTCACCGCTCTCCACTTCGCTGCCTTTCTTGGCGATCGCAGTGTTCCCCATGACCCCGGAGTCCGCAGGCAGGGATGACGGAGGGGAGGGGACAGGGGCCGTCCCGCCGCCCCGCGGTCTGCAGCAGCTCCCGCTTTGGCTGGGCACCCACAGACCCTGGAGCGCGGCGTCCGGGTGCACGGAGTGGCTGGGTGTCTCCGAGAGATGCTGCAAGCTCTCCCGCAGAAACCGGGACTGTGGCGGCGGCGGCGGCGGCGGCGGCGCGCGGACACTCCCCCTTCCCGAGCCCGCCCTCCAGGCGCGTCCGCGACACTGCGCGTCCCCAGGAGCCGCACACCCAGAGTGCGACCTCCGCCTCTTTCCGGGCGGGCGCGCCGGAAGTGACGTACTCAAGCCCCCCGGCGGGCGGGAGCCCCTCTGTACAGGGCTGAAGCGGTCACTTATTGCTTTTCCGGATGGACGCTGGGCTTGGCCTGGGAGGCTAATCTCGACGTAGCGAGGGACGTGAAAACCGTTAGCTTGGAAACACCCCAAATCCTTCCTCGGCGTGGCATCCGGTGCCCTAGAGCCGGGCGAGGGGCACAGTGCCAGGGCTCGGCCTGCTCCCGCATCCGTGTGGCGCGCGTTCCGCACGCAGAGGTTGCTCCCACTCGATCCTTCTGCGTGGCTGGAGGAACGTGCGTGCGCCTCTCCGCGTCCTGCTGACCCTGCTGATCCTCGGGTCAACGTTGGCCAGGAATGTCTTTCCTCTGCTCCCAACTGTCTTTGGAACTTCTTCCCTTCACTCTTCTAGGTGATCTCCCAACACACCAGGTCAATCACCAACTTTCTTGACAGGTTATCCCTTCCCGAGTTCGCTCTGCGCGGTCTCACCTGAGTACCCTCACAAATTCTGTCGGACTTTCTAAGGAGAGATATGGGAATATGTTACTGTTTTTACACGAGTACGTTATGTGCATCATCACAGTCACCAATTTCATGTGTAGATTTCAAAATAAACACATTCCCAATCGATTGTTGCCCTTCTATGCATCTTAGAGTACTTGAGTTTTCCGTGAGGTTATTAGATAATTAATCGCTTAGCCCCCTTGTAGTTTTTGTTCTGTATTCTTTTGAGCTTTTGCTATCTAAAAAAGGCATTCCAGATTTAGAACAGAAAGATTAACTTCTGGAAGGGCAGAGACCATGTAAGTTTATTTTGTGTCTGCAGCATGAACCACAGTTGGCCTATAATGAACAGATGGCTGTTGGCTGGAGAGTGAGCTAAGGAGATTTCTCGGAACATTTTTAAAGTTTTGATACTGGGGAAAAACGCAGAGGTGACTGAAAGATTCTAAAAAAAAAAATCATACTTCTATTTCTTATTGGCAATTATATTAAATTACCAAGCATGTACACCAAGAATACTGCGTTCTAAGTGTTGTACAAACAGTTACTAGTTTCCTCATGAAGTCCCTATGAAAATGTACCATTCCTATCATTGTTTTATGTAAGATCCAGCTGAGGCGCAGAGAATTAAAGGACTTACCCAAAGTTGTACACCTATTACCTAATTAGAAGAATCTGAAATGAAGAAGGTAAAGCCATACGATCTCAAAAAGTGCCAGAATGGCATAGTTATTATTTTGATTTAAAATTAATTGAAAAATTATAACTTCAGGATAAACAATTGGTGCTCTTTCATTACAGCAAGCCATATTGTGTGGGAAAGATGTCCTTTACCTACCAAGGTTAGAAAATAACCTTAATCACCAGATACTATTAATTGGGGATACCATGAACTGGAATAAACTGTGACATAACTCTCGAACATACCCCTACATATATGTGTGTGTGTGTGTGTGTATGTACATATATGTGTATATGTGTGTGTGTGTATATATATATCTATATATATATATATGTTTTAGACCATGCCAGATACTTAGTGCGCTATCATTGACATACATATCTGTCGGTTTAGTCCTTTCCAAGTGTGTTACTTGTCCAAAGAAGTATGAAAATACCATATCAGTGACTTCTTCAGACTTTGCTATTTGTGAAGATCTTCATGTGCTTGTAAAATTAATAATTTACCTGTTTCTCTGACTAATCAGCTCTGGTTTTTTTGGATTCCTAGATCCAACCAAAGAACGCACACAAAAACTGAAGTGGGGTAGTGTGGTGGCTTCAATAGGCATCCCACCCCTAGGCTCCGGTGTTTGGAGGCTTGGCTCTAGGGAATGGCTCTGGGGGGAGGTAGAGGCTTCTTGGAGGAAGTGTGGTCTTGTGGGGGTGGGCTTTGAGGTCTCCTGTGCTCAAGCTAAGGTCAGTGACACAGCCCCTCCTGGCTGCCTGTGAATCAAGATGGAGAACTCTCAGCTCCATCACCTTCTCTGCCTGCACACTGCCATGCTTCCCGCCATGATGATAATGGACTGAACCTCCAGAACTGTAAGCCAGCCCCAATTAAATGTTGTCCTTTGTAAGAGTTGCGTCGGTCATGGTGTCTCTTCACAGCAGTAAAACCCTAACTAAAACAGATAGAGAGAAGTGTTCTGTCTCTCTGATAAGCAGCTGGGCTCCAAAGTATGAGCTCAGTCTTCATGTGGATCCCCCAACAACTGGAAAGGGGGCTGTCCCTAAAGCTGTTGCCTGTTTGTGGATCCTGTTCTCCTAACTGGGATGCCTTATCTGACCTCAGTGGAGAGGATACGCCTGACCCTACAGAGACTTGATGTGCCAGGGTCAGGGGGGCACCCAGGGGAGCCCCACCCTTTGAGAGGTGAAGGGGAGGGGGTGGGCAGAGGGACTGTGTGAGGGGAGACTGGGATGGGGGGGAAGCAATCAGAATGTAAAATGAATAAACTAATGGTAAAGAGTGTGGTTTGTGTTCGTACTGCAGGTCAGACATCTGTGTTGTGGTGAATTACATCCCCTCCATGTGAAATCTCACAGAGTTGGAAAGACAGACAATTAGTTTACTCCTTGAGAATGTGGAATATATTGTTTCCTGAGTTTCCATTAACTACAAATAGAATATCAATAATAAGGATGTATGGTGGCCTATACCGATAATCCCAGACTAAGGAAGCAGAGACAGGTGGATCTCTGAGTTCAAGGTCAGCCTCCTCTACATAGTGAGTTCCAGCACAGCCAGGGTTACACAGACCATGTCTCAAAGAGAGATGGGGGCATGGGGGGTGGAGGGGGAGAAAAAGAAACGAGTAGACCACAGGATGTGAGGTTTTGTGTCAGCACCCAGTGATATCACACCCTTTTCCAGTTTTAGCTTTGTGAATGAGAGTTTTGTATACGTTAAAAGTCTACTAACAAACCACATACACTCCAAATTTTATTGACTTTGTCTGAGAAGGACCTTCTTAGACCCCTGCCTTAGGCAGGGTTTCTATTCCCGCATAAACATCATGACCAAGAAACAGGTTGAGGAGGAAAGGGTTTATTCAGCTTACATTTCCACATGGCTGTTCATCACTAAAGGAAGTCAGGACCGAAACTCAAGCAGGTCAGGAAGCAGGAGCTGATGCAGAGGCCATGGAGAGATGTTTCTTACTGGCTTACTTACTTCCCTGGCTTGCTCAGCTTGCGTTCTTATAGAACCCAAGATTACCAGCTCAGGGATGGCACCACCCACAAGGCACCCTCCCCCCCTTGATCACTAGTTGAGAAAATGCCCCACAGCTGGGTCTCATGGAGGCACTTCCCCACCCGAAGCTCCTTTCTCTGTGATAACTCCAGCTTGTGTCAAGTTGACACAAAACCAGCCAGTACAACCCCTTAAAATATTCCTGCTGCCTTCCTAACAGTGACTTTTAATATGTATACAGGCCTGAAGACTAGCTTAAATTATAAAAGTGAACGTGATTTTTCTCTTCCCTTAACATTATTTTCAATCAAGGAGTCTCTAGTAAGAGAGAAGCCTTCATTTATCATTCATTTGGATAGAAGGCTGTCTTAGTCAGGGTTTCTATTCCTGCACAAACATTATGACCACGAAGCAAGTTGGGGAGGAAAGGGTTTATTTGGCTTATTTCTACATTGCTGTTTATCACAAGGAAGTCAGGACTGGAACTCAAGCAGGTCAGGAAACAGGAGCTGATGCAGAGGCCATGGAGGGATGTTCCTTACTGGCTTGCTTCTCCTGGCTTGCTCAGCCTGCTCTCTTATAGAACTCAAGACTTCCAGCCCAGAGATGGCACCACCCACAAAGGGCCCTACCCCCTTGGTCACTAATTGAGAAAGTGCCCCACAGCTGGATCTCATGGAGGCACTTCCCCAACTGAAACTCCCTTCTCTGTGATAACTGCAGCCTGTGTCAAGTTGACACACAAAACTAGCCAGTACAATTGACCCCTTGTCAACTTGACTATGTCTGAAATAAACTACAATCCAGAATTAGAAGGCTCATCTGTGGCCCTAATCTGGAGGCTGAGAGATACAAGTTTCTGACCTGCATCTTGGCATGGAGACATTGAGGAATAGTGGCTATGAATCCCATAGGATTAACATAGAAAGCTCTATGAGTTCAAGATCATCTGGGATTAAAGGTGTGGTGGCATAGTGGTTAAGAATCCTAGATTAAGACTGGAATATCTACGAGTTCAAGCAAGGTCATCTGGGGTTAAAGGTGTGGTGGCACACACCTTTAACCTGGACCACACTTTTTGCTAGAGACCTATATAAAGACATTGGAAGAAGGAAGGCTCTCTCTGCTTCGCCTGCTTGCCTTGTGGGACTGAGCAATTGCTGGATCCTTGGACTTCCATTCACAGCTGCTGCCGTGACTGTTGTTGGGAGTTGATTGTTGGAAGTTGAACTACAAACTGTAAGTCATCAATAAATCCCTTTACTATGTAGAGACTACCATAAGTTCTGTGACTCTAGAGAACCCTGACTAAGACAAAGGCCATTGGCACCTCTTAGATACCTGGGATCTTAAGAGATGGCTCATCAGGTAAAGCTCTTACTTGGCAAGCTTAAGGACCAGGTTTCTGTTTCTACAGCTTTCTTTAAAGGAGGAAGAGATGGAATCCTGAGAGTAGGCTCACTATCCTGGCTAGGTTAGGCAGAGGGTAGAAACTAAGCACTCTAGGTTCATCAAGTCATGCTGCCTCATAGAAGGTTGAAAATGATGAAGGAAGACTCCTAACACCAGTAGGGAGCCTGCACATGCTCACACGTGTGTGCATCCACAAACAGGTGTGTCCATGTTATGTGAACACACATACACACATACATAAAAGGAAGTTATGTGTACCCTCACAACATCCTGACAGTAAGTAAAGTTTTTAAGAAGTCATCTCTCTTTCCTCTGTCCACTTTAAGAGGAAAATAAATCATTTGTTTACAATACAGAAAATATGACCAGCAATTTTGAATTTCTTATCCTTTTTATACTATCATTATGGTTTGTTTATCCTGCACATTTAGTAATTATTAGATGTCTGCCCTAATATTAAAGACCCAAGATAGAAAATAATGTTAAGTTCAACATCCTTAGTCATCAGGGAAATGCAAATCAAAACAACTCTGAGATTCCACCTCACACCAGTCAGATTGGCTAGGATAAAAGATTCAAGTAACAGCAGATGCTGGAGAGGTTGTGGAGAAAGAGGAACACTACTTCATTGCTGGTGGGATTGCAAACTGGTACAACCACTCTGGAAATCAGTGTGGCAGTTACTCCAGAAATT
>JADRCD010228641.1:0-30186 GCA_019843815.1 Montemys delectorum
CATGGGCCACGAGGTCTCAGAAGTATGCATTTCATAGATACTTGTTCAAGTTAAGAATTAGTAGGTGTGTGTTCATGCTCATTAGTAATATACTGAGAATATTAGTGTATTAAACTGTAGGCTGTTTATTACTAAACCCTTTTCAATAAAACAGGAACACAAATGAACTTAAACAAAAGTATCATTTTAACTTAAACAAAATGTTCACAGACAATTTAAAATTTCTCATATAGGATTTTCTAAAACCTGTTTCCTCTAGTTTAGGTATCATATCTGTGTGCAATATCTTCAGAAATAAAATGTGTCGGGTATTGAGGGCTAAAATCCAACATTTTCCAATGATTTAACTGTGGTAACTTGATGACCAGACCTGGGAGACTGGAGGACGCTGTGCGCCTTCTGACTTCTCTGAATGAGCGTGTCCCAGTAGTTCTTGTGCTGAACATGATTGTAGAAAGGTCATAGCAAGTTTCCCAAGATTGCTGCTGGATGATATTGTTTCTAGATGAGGATCATGTTGCACAAGTGTAAAATCAATCATTCACCACATTGTAGAACTCCAGAGCTGGAGAGGGTACTTCAGTTCATCTCATGAAAGCTCTCATTCCTTCATAACAAGATGCCAAGACACACTGCTAGTGGGAGAACAACTCAGAACAACAAAGGGAATGCTGTAATGAAATGAGTCCTGTTTGCACAGTTCTGAAACGAGGTTTTATGCACCGAGCTTGTCTTTTGAAAGATTCTACAGGAATTTAGTGATTATTTTTAAATTTCTGTGATCTCTTGTATGAACCAGTGAATTCACTTTAAGAAGTTGTATATTTGTCCTTCCAATGGAAAGGAAAAATACTCATGTTAAATGACTCGCTTTTTCTCTGATGTATCTTGCACTTTTGGGTGTCATTGGGACCAACAAAGAAAAATTCCTTGAATATTTGAGTGAAAGAACTAATGCTCCCCTGCAATAAGAGAAAAATTAATACACCTCTAAATTAGTTATGTATCTATTGAACTATATCAGCGATAATGACAAATCTGTTCCATTTTCTCCTTGCAGTCTCCAAACGTCCACAACTACCCCGATATGGAAGCTGTTCCCCTCTTGCTAAATAATGTGAAAGGGGAGCCCCCAGAGGACTCATTGCCTGTAGATCACTTCCAGACACAAACTGAGCCAGTGGACTTATCAATCAACAAAGCCAGGACCTCCCCTACCGCAGCTTCATCCTCCCCTGTCTCCATGACAGCGTCTGCCTCCTCACCTTCTTCAACTTCAACCTCTTCCTCATCTTCTAGTCGTCCAGCCTCATCCCCTACTGTTATAACATCAGTATCTTCAGCATCGTCTTCGTCAACAGTGTTATCTCCAGGACCCCTTGTTGCCTCTGCGTCTGGCGTGGGCGGCCAGCAGTTTTTGCACATCATCCATCCTGTCCCACCTTCCAGCCCCATGAACTTACAGTCTAACAAACTCAGTCATGTTCATCGAATCCCTGTGGTGGTACAGTCAGTGCCGGTGGTCTACACAGCCGTACGGTCACCTGGAAATGTGAACAGCACTATTGTTGTACCGCTCCTGGAGGATGGGAGGAGCCATGGCAAAGGTAAGAGAGATGAAATCTCGATGTTTTACAGCACTAGAGAAAACCATGCGTTTTTTTTTTTTTTTTTTTTCAATGACTGGGACCTAAGTTGTGTGTAGACACTATGTTCCAAGAAGTTCTGTGTAGAACTTTCCAGACCGTATGATTGGCCATACTGAATAGAACACTGCTTGGAGCAGCCACACTTGGGCTAAGTCCGTATACTTACTTACTGAGTCATGTTGTATCAGAGTTTTGATATCTTAATTTACAGAATTATGCTTCCTTTCAATGGTAGAGTGGGATAGACAACCTGTGTACAGCAGAATTACATGTGAAATGAACGTATATGAATCCCTTATACACGTCAGTCATTGTAAGTTCTTTCAGGTAAATAAGGATTTTTTTTTTTTTGTAGTTGTTCAAACTTGACCTTTTTAGATGGCAGTAATATAAAATGCCACAATGATAAGTTGCCTGGGATTTATACATCTATTTCTGATGTGTGTTTTAAAATAATTTGATATTAAAATGACTCAGCCAGGTGTGGTAGAATCTTCCTTCAATCATAGCACTTGAGAGACAGAGGCGGGTAGACCTCTAAGCATTTGAGGCCAGCCAGATCTATAGAGAGAGTTTCATGTCAGGTACATATAATGAGAGCCTGTGTTTATTTACTACTCTATATATGGTGAAGACGCATCATGACCAAGGCATCTTACAAAGAAAGCCATTTAGTTGGGCGCTTGCTCTTAGCTTCCTAAGGTTGGTTTATGAACATAATAGCAGGAAGCATGCAGAAGTAGCTGAAACATGGGAGACATGGGAGGCCTAACATGGACTTTTGAAACCCCAAAGCCCAGCCCAGCAACACTCCTCCTCTAACAAGCCACACCCACTGCAGCAAAGCCACACCTCCTAATCCTTCTCATTCTGCTCAGAGTTCCACTTCATAAGCATTCAGATAGAGGAGCCTATGGGCACCATGCTCCTTCCGACCAGCATGACTTGTCACAAAGATAGATGCTTATCTTTAAACTTTCCTATAGATTTTGTTTTGAATCACCTTCTAATTCAATTACTATTGTGTTAACCAGCTGGGTGAGTTATAATGGAAATATTTGAACATATAATTCTAATGTTCCCTCTAAGTTTTAGGAGGCAAGCAGATACTTTGTGAAATATTCATGTTATAATATCTAGTTATTTTATTCATTGTGGTAGTTATACAGCTGTATAATGGAGTTATCTTCTATGTATATGTGATTGCTTTTTGAAGAGTTTTAATAGAAAACATTGTAAATCTCATTAGACTTTTTTTTCTTTTCTACATATAATCCTAAATACTATACCACCCCTCTCTGCAAATATAAAATCCCATACTATTGACTTATTCCCTATGAAACTGAGTGCATATTTGTGTATTTTGTCTTCAGAGGCCAGACACAATGCAAGGATCAGATTTGCCCAATATTGCTTTTTGCTTTGACACTGTGTTACTACTGAGGCCCATGATTAAAATATGATCAATGAATGCATAAACTGCTGTCTGCTCATAAAATACAAGGAAACATGGTTGTTTTGCTTCTGGTAAAGGTAGGATTCAATATTGTGAGATGATATATTATTGAAAACTTGGCAGAATGTTTATAAACATCTATATAGAGCTGTGTGTTTACCACTGGAAGTTATTATTTTACCAATATTAAATTTCTTCCTAGCACTCAAATAAGTTTCACCTTCCCTCTTTAACAAAGTTAAAAATCTCCTGATTCAGGAGTTTCAGTTTTCAAGGTTGACAAGTAGACAGACATTCATTGCTTTATGTAACAACCCCTGTTGCTATGGCTCATGTGGCTTAGGTTCTAGGACCCTGTCTAGGGATGTGGAGGAATGAAGAAAAAAACAAAGGCGCGAATACACATCTATTGAAACTGGGATCAGGTTGGGCTTTCCTACTGCTACCAACTTAGACTTCAGCATATTTATTAGGTACAATCCAGAAGCCAGGGTGAGCTACGCACAGTAGGCTCTGCATGTGGGCAAGCCCAGCTTACAGCTGTCTGGAAGGAGGAAGCTACAGTTGCTGGTCTGTACAAACTGATCAATAGTTTATAAACACTCAGACTCCTTGAGGAAAGCTTTGCCATTCACCTTGAGTCAAACCCATATAGGTAACAGCTCAGCCAATTTCCCATGAGTCAATTGCCTTTATGTCTGTGAAATGGGCATGCCTGTGTCAAAATACACATTTACTAACTCAGGGTGCTTCCTCTGCTCCCTGCTACCATAGAACAGGAAACTGGTCTGAACAACTCTGGATTAAAAAAGTTGAGAAAAATTGGATTAAGGTGCTTTCTAATGGATGTTTCTTATGCTGCACCTTTTAGTATTGCTCATACCTCTGAATAAAATGAACAAGTCTCTTTGAAGAATAATAATGTAACTTGGAGCTAAATCAGACATTGGTTTTTCTTATTATCCAGATGTATACTTATATATTTTTAGAATTAGCACTTAACAGGTAGTAAAACACACCACTATATATTGCCTATGTGTCTATATATGTGTCCTATAGCTGTGTCTCTATGTCCATGGTGAACTCTAATGTCTCTGCAGTATCATAATCCTATATGTGAACCCATGTCTGCAGTACCACTTATGGAAAACATCACTTTCTTTGTGAAAATGATTAGTAAATATTTTAATATTGATCAGCCATGTGTGTGTATATATATATATACATATGTATATATGTATATATATAATTTAATTTTCTGCATAATGTATATTGCAGCATCCCTTTAAGACGCACACTATCATTTGCTTTCTCTGTGAGTTATTTGTTAGTTTCATATAGTATATTTTATTTCATAATTTTTATGTCATGAATAAAAATTAATCATAATCCTAATTAACCGTTCTATGGAATACACAAATACAGGAGGTAAAATCCTGCCTCTCTCACAACTTTAGAAAGTTATCCTCTTAACCCTCGTGCTCATCAGTGAAGCAAATGGGGCTAGTAACATGATCTAGCCTAGAATGGAAGAACACAGGACAGATGCCTAGAGTTGACCAAGTGTCAGGAAACAGCTGCATTTTTATCATTCTTACTTTTCTCCTAACTATTATGAGAAATATTTAACACTTCCTTTTTCTCCTCTCATACAACAAAGTTGATGGTGGCAGTGGTACAGAGGGCAGAACTTGTGGAATTAAAAGGCAACCCAAGAAGTTGCTATGGTACTTCTCAAAGCTGCTAATGCAGCGATGATAAGGGATGAGGAATTAGTATGAGAAATTGCCTGGAAACATCCCATTTTTACATTTTTATTGCTTCATATTAAGTTTTTATAATCACCATATTCTACAAATATTGCTATAGCATTTTATAACCTTTTATTGTTTAACTGATTAACTAGAGCACAGTAAAAGTGTCTAGTGGAAAGGTTTGCCTACCTCAAGATGAGCAAAGGAAAGGGCATTCAGTGATCCTTCCAATCTGTCTTTGGCTCATAGGCGGCAGGGTACTGAACCAGCACTGAAATGACGGGACAGTGAAGGGGATTCCTCTACCTTACGACTTGCATACTTGGTGTTGATGAGAGAGGGAAGAGAGTTGGCTTTCCAAACTGATGGAAGGAGAAAGACATTGCTCATTTAAATTAGGTGAATTTGCTAGCCAATTACTTTTGACATTCATAGAACATACATGCTCCATGACAGAGAAGCGGGTGACACTACACATGACATGACACAAAAGTCCTGAGAATGCACATATCCATATTCTAGGCTCTCGAATCATGTGGAAGGAGGTGTTTGTTCAGCCAAGTGTCTGCTAAGCATCCATCACCAGCAGGCATTATTGCCACTGGGGATACAGTGTTAAACAAAGCTGACACTGTTTCCCTCTCACAGTGCTTCCTGGTCCATCCATCCTGAAGCTCTTGGACCACATGCAGGTGAAGGCAGCTAGGAATGCAACCCAACCCAACATTGGAAACATATTTAAAACATTAGGAATCTGCTTGCAATTTCTTTGTAACTAAATTGCATTTTCTTGAGCATGAATATTATAGCAGACCCCATCCCATTGCACTGTCAAAAAGCTGGATATGCCTGCAAGTCTGATGACTAATATGAAATTAAAGAAACAAACATTTGTTCATTTTGGTTAGAATTGGACTACAATTTATAAAATGTCATCGAGCATCTTGTCCTGGAAGAAGAGAACTAAAAATAAATAACATTGTATTTTACAAAAGTATTGTTGTGTAGGATGGCTATATATGGAAAGAAGAAATGTCTGTACTGTAATTGTCCATAAAAGGATGGAGTTCAGAGATTAAGGAAAGGGTGAGATGAAATTATCACCAAGAATGCTTCAATAACAGCAAAAGGACATGAAAATATTGTCTGAGGATGCTAGAGACTCAACTCTTCCAAGTAGAACGGATACTGGCCTCAGGGAGTGGAAGGTGTTGCCTACCCCAGCATACGCAAGCATCATAGTGGGACATGAAATGCGTTGTGTAATAGGATGAAAGCTCAGAAGCATTCTGAGAGCTACAGAAAAGAGACATGATTTAGAATAGAGCTGTGTGAACAGAGATGTGAAAGGTGAGGAGTCCAGTGTGAGGCTGAGGGGTGCACAACCCGCCCATGTAGAAGAATGGTTTGTTGCTGTAGAAGCTATAACCCTCAAGGGCTTGTCTTTCCTCTAAAAAATAACTCCAGGAATTCCAGTCCAGCCTATGAAAAGATCGGAAGGCTGAGATGGGAGCCACCCATGTAGTGAGGAACAGAGAGGACTGTTGCTTGTCATGATAACCAGTGGGCGGTGGCACTGATGAGCACAGAAGGGACTTAGGGGCCAGAGGGAAGGTAGTTAGGACCTTAATTCCTGCCATGGCTTTTGATCTAAATGGGATGAGAAGGCACTAGAAGTGGATATTTGTGCAGAAGGAAGGCATGATGTTCATTATTACGCAAGGATCATGCAGCCACTGCATACATTAGAGAATACGGTGCAGGAATGAAAATGGGGGACTACAGACAATGGCTGTATGGATTGGAAGCTCCTATGAGGAAAGATGGGAAATGGCAGCAGCCTCTACTCCTGTGGCTCAGCTATTGATAAGTGATGCGATGCCATCTTTCCTATGAGTGTTGCTCGGGAGGGAATTCCTTTGGGGTATGCTATATTCAGCATTACCTATGTCTGCTCTATGTTTAGCTCGAAAGCTTAACATAGAACTTGGACATGTAGCCTGGGGCTGTAAGAGGAGGCAGTTTGGAAAAAGGCATTTGAGATTCATTAGGATAGAGGAAGTATTTGGTGCTTAATAATGGCTCACCTTGGATGAGAGCCAGAAGAGAAGGCAGGCAGGAAAGACCAATAAAGAGGTAGTATCCAAACTTTTGTTTTGAGCACATTGAACATGTATATTATGATGTATACTATGTATGTATGTATGTATGTATGTATGTATGTATACCTGTGTGGAGATCATGCATGTGAGTGTGGGGACCCAAAGTTGATGTGAAATATCTTCCTTTCTCATACTTCATTCTGTTTCTTAAGGCTAGGTCTCTTCATTGACCACAGAGCTAACAGATTCTAACTAGTCTAACCAGCCACGTCGCACCTGGGGCCCCCTCTCTTTGCCTCTCAACCATGTCTATTGGCTTTTATGTGGCTGGCTTCTGAGGATCCAGACCCTGCCCTTCACACTTGCACAAGTGCTTTTCCATGGATCCACTGATCAGTTCCTATCCAATCTTCTGACATTGTGATAGGACATTGTACTCTACAAATGTCTTGGGTCACATACATAACTATCCTGGGGTGCAAGCTGGACACACTTCAGAGGTTAGAAAGAAGAGACACCTGAAGAGTCCCACGGGAAGAGAGATCCAGCACTGTTAATCTGCTAGAGAGCTTTGTGCAAGAACATAAGGACCGGAAGGACAGTATGACAAGAGAGGATCTTTAAAGGGGTGGCTTTCTAGTTACTAGTAAACGTTGCTCAGGGACTCAGTGGAAGAAAGCCGAGAGCTGTGGGTTAGGGTGGGAGTGTTCCGGATGATGATAAGTATTATGTCCGTGGGGTGGGATGGCAAAGATCTGAAATAGGTTTTTGTTCATATGGGGAGCGAGGAAAGTGAGACTCAATCTAGGGAGTGTTTTCCTGAAGAGCTGTGGAGATGGGCAATGATACTTAGGGAGGCATTTCCCTTCTCCATAGGGAGAACTGCCAAGTGGACAGAGAATAGCATAGCTGTGAGTTCTCAAGAAGAATCAAGGAGAGTGTTGAAAAGAGATAACTGTGGTTAATTATACAGAAGGGAGAATTGGTAAGAACCAAATCTTCAGTTGCATGTGAGGGCTTCCATTATTTTGTGGAGTAACGTGTATTTTATAGTAATTAATTTGTATCCTAGCATCGATCTGTTGTTTGCAGAATTGTTAGGACAGAGATGCATAAAGAAAAATGAGAGGAAATATAAAAGCAGACAATCATGATCTGTGATTGACAAGTAAAAGTGTAACAATAAATGTTAAGGAAAGTACAGGTTCCACTGATAATTGTTACTATAAAGACCCAAAACAGTGACCTGGGGTTGTCAACGCTAAGCAAACAAACATTAAGTAAACTACAGACTCCATTGAGAATTATGAAAATGATACTAGAACCAATATAAATAAAAATCAAATATTTTCATCACCACCCTTGTGGAGTGCATATGGTATGTCAACGTAGATAATAAACCCTGAATCATTTATCCTAGTTTCCTAAAGCTATGTTCAACATTTTAATATTAATAGATACTAAATTTTAGAATTCAACATAACTAAAAAACAATCCCACGACCAGTTTCAGAAAATCCAGCTGAGGCTTTAAAGAACACGGACTTTTCTCCAACATCCGATATCTCGATAGGTCCTTTCACCTTCTCACAAGAGGAACAGGTCACCTCAATGCCCAGGAATAAGACAAGGGTGTAATTGACCCGTGGCTTTGGAACTAACATAACAGGGCCTGAAGTGATGCAGTGGGGGCTGGGCTGGGCTGTGTGTCACTGTTACAAGCTTTTCTTTCCTAAGTGCTGTCCTTTTCTTCCTTAATATCTGACATAGATTGTGTTTTCTCCTTCATCCCCTCCCAGAGCTTAGATGTCTATATGATAATGATGAAATACCTTATCTAGAGGGTAGGGTTCTAGGTCCATTTTTCTGCAGCCCATAAAAACCACACCAGAATTCATATGAGCATTATACAAAACATTTTTTATTTCATATCAAGGCTTTTTTGTTAAACTAGTGTGATATTTGAAAAACATAACTTCGTGTGGTTCATAAGTATGTAGTTTATGATTTCAAAAAAGTGATCAGATCCTTGAGAACAAAATATATTTTTCCTAAAATACCTAACTAAAGCAAGTCAATCCTGCTAGTAACAAACTAAGTCAGTTTGGATGCGCAGTTTCTTTGGTCAAACCTCCCCCACCCCAAAATATTACTTATGTTCATAGAACCCATTCAGGACTTCTCAGAGGCCCATGGTCACAGGCAAATTTGTCATCTTGCTTTCCCATTTTCTTTCTGCAGGCTTTTGCTTTTCTCTACAACCTACCAGAAGAATCCACAAGTGTATTTTTAGTCTTCTGCCATTTGTATTTGTGAAAGGAAATATGGTCATCCAAGCGATGGCTGTAAAGCTTGTTGGAAGAGCTGACACTTGCTGCCGGCACAGGCACACTGAGTTCTCCCCATTTCACTTTCATGGTATATATGTGTGTGTGTGTGTGTGTGTGTGTGTGTGTGTGTGTGTGTATATATATATATATATATATATATACACACACACTTTTTTTTCTGTTGTCAGCCAACCACCTGTTGACCCTGATTCCGTGTTTCAGGTCATAGTTCTTGTCATATGCTTGCTTCTTCTGTCCACCTTACACATGACTGTGGTCTTTTTAGTTCACTGTTCAGTGGAACCCTGGTGTCATCTGTCCATATGACCAGAATAGTCCCAGGCAGCTGACCTGTGCTTATGTGTCCAGTTGTCTTGGCGTCCGAGTGACGGCTACAGCCTCTACATTTGGTAAATGTCTTCTACTTATCCTATTTATATATAGTCGCTAATGGGTGACAGTCTTACATGCTAATTGAACAAAATTTATATGAATAGACCTAATAGTTCTGTCCTGTGGCTTACATTTTAATGTTCTTAATTGGAAAATGTGACTGGAGTCTTGCTATCCTTTGGTTTATTATTCTTAAATAGAGACTTTGATGAGGCTGGATTGTTTGTTACACTATCACCAGTGTCAAACAAAGGCAGTACTTATTAAACTGTGAGAGAAAGGCAGGGAGTCCGTGTCCATGAAAAATTTAACTAGGAGTTTGGAAGGCTTTATTTTCTATGGATAAGTTGCTGGTTTATTACTCTTTTTAGCCTGAATCTCAATTCTAAATAGAAAGTAAACCATTTTTAACTTCGGAGTATGTATAGAAGGTTGAATAGATACCATCAAAAAATTGGCATTTTGTCTTCTTATTTATCGGAAGCTTCTCCAATCTGTCAGGTGTACTGCTTCATCTTGCACAGGCTGGCTTAGTTCTAAGAGTCAATGATAAGTGGCTTTAAAGGGCACGTATGCTGTCTGTATGACTTTTAGAGATTAGCAGAAGAGAGAAACCTCTGGGTAAGTAGAGCACATGTTCCATAATGCCAGCTTGGAACTTTGGCTTCCCAGTTTTCTGAGTTAAGCCAACAACCGAACCGCAGAAACAAAGACAAGATAGAAAGTGGCCAGAAGTTCCTGGGGCATTCTGCTTGTAGAGGTGAATGTTGCTAAGGGACTGAAAAGAGATACAAATTATTTTTTATCTGCTGTAGCACAACCTGGAGGTTGTCAAAATAGACTTTAGATTCATTTTGTTATGTTATTAAGAGCCATTGAATATGATAGCCTCACATGCCACATTCCTTTGCCCAGGACTAGATTGTTTCGTGACAAAGGGTTCTAATTCATGTTTAAATAGATTTCTGCCTAGAATGTCGCCTTATAGTAATAGAGTACTCAGATAGACTATTTTGCTCCCACCTGATAAGTTTTCTCTGGCAATTAGAATATAGACTAGTAGGCATTCAATTTTTATTTTCCCCCACTTAAGATAATATTTCTAAATATAATCTTCTGATCTAACATAATATTAGGACGAATTTCATTGCCACATCAGATGTAGTTATAAAGAGAACTATTTTGATATGTGGGCATCTCCACTCATTGCAAGAAATATATTCCTATTGGGCAAATAGACATATGTTTAGCGAATAATTTACTCAGTGACGTATAAGGCCTTGTATGAACAAATTTGAGAAGAGAGACTATACTATTGAAGAGATGAACTTGCTCCAAGAATCACCAGAACTTATGTTTTAAATTGGCTTTTTAATAATTTACAACTCTGTAGCCGTGCGTTCTACTCCTCACCTTTTCTACTTCTCTTAATAATTCTCCTTTTCCAAACTATAGTACTATTGTCTGAGCTCTTTCATTTTGCTTTCTGTTCTTAATGGGGAATTAATTAAGTGATATTTTAATTGTATTCTTTAGAAAAAATGTAATTGATACCAGTCTATCTATTAGTGAAGGAAACGGTAGTAATTTTCTAAGCAATGATCACATACTTGATTCTTTCTCCAGGCACCTTTATGTGAGCTGAATGTTATTTTGATCAATGGCCAATTATGATTTTTATAATCAGATGGCTTCATCTTCTTTGAACCTCCTAAATATTAGCTCCTATGTAAAATGAATGTTTTATATGCCACTCATGTGGCAGCAACATCTTTCACTACCAGCAAGGAAAGTTCATTTAAAAGCAAACAAAATTCTAAAATGCCACTTTACAATATGTCAAAACAGTATTGTGAGCATTGTGAGCATTTTCTGCTGGAGAAACTTGAAATAAACGGAAAATTAGAAATTTTAAAAAGTACAATAGAATGGAATAGGATAAAAGTACATCTGAGGGACTGGAGAGATGGCTCAGCGGTTAAGAGCACTGACTGCTCTTCCAGAGGACTTGAGTTCAAATCCTAGCAACAACATGGTGGCTCACAACATCTGTAATAGGATGTGATGCCTTCTTCTAGTGTGTGTCTGAAGACAGCTGCAGTGGACTCCGAAATAAAAAATAAATAAATTAAAAATTAAAGAAAAGAAGAAAAAAACAATAAATCTGAGAACATCACTCAAATAAATATTAATTCATGAAATGTGTTGATTAACCTATTTAAAGGCATATATGTGGTATTGGGACATCAGCTTGCATGTGTGCTCATGTGCACTTGTGTATGCGTGTACATGCCTCTGCGTGCACGTGTGTGTGTGTGTGTGTGTGTGTGTGTGTGTGTGTGCCTGTGTGTGTGTGTGTGTAGTTGGGCTGAAATAGTAGCAATGGTAGGCCTCTTACTGTGCTACCAGGGTTTGAAAGAAACTCCTTTCTCTAATTTCTCTTTCTCTTAATTGTCTTTACCTCTGTCTGTCTTTTGCTATTCTATCCATTTGGGATTGAGCGTGGGAATGGGACTATAATAGAAAATATTAAAAATTTCAGCACATAGCTTCTACTCCACGTTTGGTGATTCAGTTCTTGGAATAAAGACCCACTCACAGCCTTTATATTTACAATATGCCTTAAGCTGCACAATAGCTGGGCAGCTGCCTACCATCCATGCTGTTAGAATCTACTTTCCTATCGATAACCCCAAGTTATTACTTATTCTTTTCTATATTCTGTCTGGGCTGCTCTTCGCTCCAGTTGGGCAGCCCTCAGGGCCATGTTTTTATGGCTCAGCTAACCCATGGTGTCTTCTCCTTTACCCTCCCCTGCAGGTTCTTCTTTTATTCCATGGTGGCTTCTTCCTCCCCCTTCCCTCCTCCTGGTCCTCTCTATCTTAAACCCGCACAACTTCCTTCAAAGAAAATGAAGACATCCCAGACCGTGCCAGCCATTTCTGGTCAGAGGCACACTGTCCTTCCTCTCAAAATTACTGTCCCTTAATATTTGGTGTTCTTTAAAGAAAATACAATGTTTGTATCTGAAAAGTGTGATGAGGATTGTTTCTTCCTCTGATCTTCCCAAAGAGACAAGGGTAGCATTCCAGAATCCAGCCTAAAAAGCAATCAGCGTTTTGGTTTTGTTTTGTTTTTTTTAAGATTTATTTTATTATTTTTTTTTTATGTGTATGAGTACACTGTAGCTGTACAGATGGCCGTGAGCTATCATGTGTGTGGCTGCTGGGAATTGAACTCAGGACCAATGCTGGCCCGCTTGCTCTGGCCCCGCTCGCTCCATTTTAATTCACTGTAGCTGTCTTCAGACACACCAGAAGAGGGCATCCGATCTCATTACGGGTGGTTGTGAGCCACAATGTGGTTGCTGGGATCCAAACTCAGGACCTTCAGAAGAGCCGTCAGTGCTCTTACCCGCTGAGCCATCTCGCCAGCCCCAGCAGTCAGCTTTTTATTTAATTTTTCTTTTATATTTTTAAAGGATTGTGTTTTTCTAAACAAAATGTTTTTTAAATATGTTTCATTAAGAATCTGGTTATGTGGACATTCCACATGTGAATATTCTGGATCAGCAGTCAAAGAATGGGTAATCCCCAAGGCACTTTGGCCTTTTCTACTGAACAACGTCATACAACACCATACATTGTAAATGATATACAGTAATTTATGAATGTTTTTCATCAATAGTATCAGAAGGACAGGACATCTAATTCTTAAGAAACCCAAGCAAATTAAGTATATATATTATACTTCCTCTGCTCTGCATCCCCCTTCGATTCCCCTTCTGGTCTGCCTGCTCTGTCTGGGCAAGGAGGCAGTTACAAGCGGCTTCAGCTCCTTCTTTAGTTCCAAAGTGAGGGGAGAGGAGTAGAGAGCACATGGGCAGGACCGACAGCAAGCATCTGGGGTTCAACACTGGGGAGGTAGCCAGGCCTGCAGTTAGAAGAACAGAGGCAGAGTGACCTCTAGTAATGGTCAAAACACAAAAAGTGTCTGTGGGGGATTTTTAATAATTTCTACCACATGGGACAGGGTCACATGTAGCACAGACTGGCCTCAGAGTGAGTGAGTGTGTGTGTATACATGCATATACATACATACATACTACACATATTTATGTACATATATACATATATACCTTCACATTATATACATATGTGTACATGTATATATGTGTATATGTGTGTGTTATATATTATATATAATATTCTTTATGAATTTTATACATATATATGTGTACATGTATACATGTGTATGTATATGTGTATATGTTTGTATTATATATTATATATATAATCTCAATGAATTTTATATATACATATATGCACATATATACACATATACACATACATACACGTACATATACACTTCATGAAGCAGAGACAGGCCCTGAACCCTGAACTGCTGAACCTCCTGCTTCCATATTCTGAGTGCTGAGATTGTAGGCTTGGCCCATCATGTCTGGCTACCACACTATTTCCCACCCTCCCACCCACACCCCAAGGCTTGATGTTTCTTTCTGTTCCATATCTCACCAAATCTTTTGTCCCAGAAGTCTTAAGGAGTTTAGATTTACCTTGAGGACCAGAGTCTTTGTGTCACCACCTAGTGGTTGAATTGTAGAAATCGTAGACAGGGAGATTGAAGTCTTCTGTGTATCACATACTTTTCCTGGGATTTTGCCAGTGCACTCAGAGTGATGACAAAGTTCGATGAATCTCTTCTAAGAAAATCTTCCTAGTTTGATGATCCATGCCTATAATTCTAGAGATGGAACTTAGGGAAGTGGAGGCAAGAGTCAAAGGTCACAAAGTTACAAAGTTAGGAACCAATTCTGAGCTAGCTGAGACCCTATCTGAACCGGCCCCTCACTAAATTAAAAAAGAAGAAGAAAACTCAAACTTGATGCTAAATATATATTATATATACACTATATATAAGATATGTCTTATATGTATATATTATGTTTAGAGTTCTGTTATGTGAAAGTCCTTATTTAATTTGGTTAAAAAAAAGTGTGACTTCTGCACATTTCACATTTCCCCCATTTTTCTCTCCTATACATTGTTGTCTCTGATTGGTAAAGTTAAAATGTTCTTTGTCTCATCTCTTTACATTTTAAAAGAATGGCTTAATTTTTTTCACTAAATCAAAACACATGTGTGCCAATTTTTATGCTATTAGCAAGTTTCATACCACTGAGCAAAGAAATCGTCATCATAGTGAAAAGAAAATAAGAATAAAGAATCGTGTCTTTAGGGATATAGGTTGTAAGTTTGATAAGCTCAAAAGAAAACAGGACTTGCCATCAGTGAATACATCAGAGAAGCTCTCCGACAGCTAGGGAATGAGCAATCCCCTAGACACTGGATAGAGTTTTAAGGGGGTTATATGGTAGCTATGGGTTCTCCATTCTCCTGATGAGAAAATAGAAGGACACAGTAGTGTGATTTCTAGTAAGAAGAAGCTCTTATGATGGCAATTATATAGATTATAAATTAGAATTTGTCTGTTCCTTATGATATAAGGCATTGGAGGTCTAACAGAACTCTTCACAAAATAGTAAGGGTTGTGGAATATACAATTTAAGCTGTACTTGTTCCTGCTCCCCCAACACTGTATGAGATACCAATAAAAGCTCAGTAAATATTTATACAAGAGATATATGAGAAGGAAGAAGAAAAGCAAACCTCAATGTCCCTCACTCTGCGGTGCTGTGGATGTGTAGGAATTCTGTAGCCAGGACTGAGCTACAGCCTCAAACTCCAAACCGAAAGGAAATCTTCCCTTGTGTTAGGAACTAGAAGAAAACTCAACATAAATGCCAGCCAGCTTCTTCCAACCCGATCTAAGGCCCTACCACTAACATGCCTCATATCCCAGCCACGTACCATGGTCTTTTGTGAAGCTACATTGCTTTTGTGCATGCAGAAAGGATCTTTGGACAAAAGCCATTGGTTCAGTGATTCCGTTTCTGTGGTGGTACCCAGCCACTTGGAAAGCCTCCTCAACCCTCTTTCTCTGTCCATAACTTCTCTGGGTGTCTCTCTGCCTTATCCAGTGTCTGGGACACAGCTTCTGAGTATTGGGTGGAATAGATGCCTACTCTCCCCAAGGCTTATGCCAATGAACCATCTGGAGTCTCTGGGTTCCTGAGTATATATTGTTTCTGCACTATCCGTGAGTTTCTTTAATTTCACAGTATTTACTCATAAGAAATAGTATTGGTAGCTGGGCAGAGGTGGCGCACACCTTTAATCCCAGCACTTGGGAGACAGAGGCGGGTGGATTTCTGAGTTCGAGGCCAGCCTGGTCTACAGAGAGAGTTCCAGGACAGCCAGGGCTACACAAAGAAACCCTGTCTTGAAAAACAAACAAAAAAAGAGAGAAAAAGTATTTGTAGTACATTTTAGATAATTGATATAATGTGGGTATTAATAGTTTTGGGAGTTGAACTCCTGTGAGTGAGAAGCATTCCTTTTTTTTTTTTTATGGAATATTTTCTTTATTTACATTTCAAATGTTATCCCCTTTCCTGATTTCCCCTCTGAAAACCTCTTAATCCCTTTCCCTCTCTCCCTGCTCACCTACCCACCCATTCCTGATTCCTGGCCCTGGCATTTCCCTACACTGGAGCATAGAGCCTTCATAGGACCAATGGCCTCTTCTCCCATTGATGACAGACTAGGCCATCCTCTGCTACATATGTAGCTGGAGCCATGAGTCCCACCGAGCATACTCTTTGGTGGTTTATTCCCTGAGAGTTCTGGGGGTACTGGTTATTTCATATTGTTGTTCCTCCTAAGGGGCTGCAAACCCCTTCAGCTCCTTGGGTCCTTGTTCTAGCTCCTCCATTGCTCAGTCCAATGGATGGCTGTGAGCGTGCACCTCTGTATTTGTCAAGCATTGGTAGAGCCTCTCAGGAGACAGCTATAACAGCCTTCTGTCAGCAAGCACTTGCTGGCATCCACAATAGTGTCTAGGTTTGTTGATTATATATGGGAAGAATCCACATGTAGGGCAGTCTCTGGATTGTCCTTCCTTTAATCTGCTCCATACTTTGTCTCTGTAACTCCTTCCATGAGTATTTTGTTCTCCCTTCTAAGAATGATCGAAGTATCCACACTTTGGTCTTCCTGCTTCTTGAGATTCATGTGATTTGTGAATTGTATCTTGGATATTCCAAGCTTCTGGGCTAATATCCATTTATCAGTGAGTGCATACCATGTGTGTTGTTTTGTGATTGGGTTACCTCACTCAGGATGATAGTTTCGAGTTCCATCCATTTGCCTGCGAATTTCATGATTTCATTGTGTTTAATAGCTGAGTAGTACTCCATTGTGTAGATGTACCACACTTTCTGTATCCATTCCTCTGTTGAGGGACATCTGGGTTCTTTCCAGCTCCTGGCTATTATAAATAAGGCTGCTATGAACATAGTGGAGCATGTGTCCTTACTACATGTTGGAGCATCTTCTGGGTATATGCCCAGGAGTGGTATAGCTGGGTCCTCAGGTAGTACTATGTCCAGTTTTCTGAGAAACCACCAGAGTGATTTCCAGAGTGGTTGTACCAGCTTGCAATCTCACCAATAATGGAAGAGTGTTCCTCTTTCTCCACATCCTCTCTAGCATCTGCTGTCACCTGAGTTTTTGATCTTAGCCATTCTGACTGGTGTGAGGTGGAATCTCAGGGTTGTTTTGATTTACATTTCCCTGATGACTAAGGATGTTGAACATTTCTTTAGGTGCTAGGAGATGCATTCTTAAGGTTTTCGAAGGGTCATAATGAAAAGACTTCACTGTATGCACATTATAGTCAGTCCTTTCTTATGCTTTTGTAATATATTGTAAAATGTTTTACTTGTGGACATATGATAAAGAGGACTTTAACTGGACCTGGATAATTAATTAGAATCAGCAGTGTGTCTTATATAGTATATTAAATAGTTATGCTAGTTGTATTTCCCAGTAAAAGAAATTATGTGTGCCTACCCCCGCTCCTCGACCCCGCATTACGGCTAACCTCATCAACACTGTGCTACCATAAAATCTGGAAACTGTGGAGTATGGATAATCCCACTATAAACTGTAATAAAAATTACCCTTCCAGACTCAATATTCTCTCCATTAAGTTCATAGACACTGTCTCTTTGTACATAAAGTTTTATGAAATAAATCGACCGCTGCACCTGTCTTTACCAGATAGCAAGCTGTCTTGATTTACAGGCTGATGAAGGTACAATTCGTTTTTCCCTGTTTGCAGTGCATGTTGAAAACATAAATTTCCTTTAACAAACCTTAAGTCGAAGGGAAAATGCTTCTCTTACTTGCACCCCGCATTTAAGTATCTCTTTGTGAGAAAGAATCAATGATGTATTTACCGTGGCTGGCTCATTTGTTGCAGCCATAAAAGGAAGATGTGGTTTCCCGTTTCAGCTCCTTGGCCTTAAAGGTGTATTAAGCAAAAGAAAGCTCAAATCTTAGTCCCTTTGTGGGAATTGTCTTGAACCTTTCTGTGTTTAGAAGGCATTGTCAGTTCCTTGATTGCGTTTTTTGTCTTCTCTGTGCTAATCTAAAGCGCCCCCTTATCATCCCTGCTGTGGTCTTTGTCAGAAGTGAATGCTTTAAATCAATCCTCTATAAACACGGGGACCTTTCAGACAGAGGAAACCTTCTAGGGCCCTCACTCATAAATCCTCAAAGGATGTTACTCTGGGGGAAGCCATAATGTGCTAATGAAGGTAGACGAGAGGGCAGTTGAGGTGAAAGTTGAAGAAACATAAAACTCCTGTATCAGAGTAGGTAGGAATGTGTCAGACCAGGAAAAGAATGGCCAGCGGATACAGAATGGAGGGTATGCACTGAGCAATGTGACATTGTGCTGTCAGTTCTGATGTCTTTCCCATCATACGCTGTGTATGGTATAAAGCATGTGCGCATCATATGTGCTGTCTATACCCTCAACAAAGACCTGAGCTCATGACTGCTCCAAAGACTTTTAACTCTGCTCTTAGATTTATTTCGTATACTCTATATGACTATAAGTTTTAGCTGAGCCTACATTGAATATAATAAATAAAAATAGTGAAGGAGAGTAAGTGGAAGGTGTATTTTGCCACCGTTATTTTTATGACCTGTGCTCTCTAAAATATTGCCTCAGTAGATTGTCTTGTTTTCCCAATAGGCACAAGAAACTATAGCACTTCACTTTTTGTATGTTTACTTATAACATACATACATACATATATATATGTATATATATAATACATATATAATATACACACACACACAAATTTTTTAATTACTAACCTATTCAGGTTCAATTCTTATTACTTTGATTGAAGCTAGTGCATAGATTAGGAAAGTGACTTTTATCTGTAAGGACACAAAGGGCAAAAGATGGAGACCAGAAGAGATGTCAACATTATTATCAAAGTAACTACTTGATTCACCAATCCAAGGAATTTCCAGATGGGAGTAAATAGGGTCACACAGGCTATTGTCCTTGGAGATATTACTTTATAAGAGTCTCTTCACTGCCTGGGAAGTAATGACCATTAGTAACAAGGGAGTGATGAATTGCTGTCAGTCTGTTGAAGACGTTAGCAAAGTGTGTAACAAACCTTAGAAATGTGTCTGTTAAAATTATTTAAACAATAATTTTTGTTGAGTATGTTTTTTTGTGAGCTACATATTTTATCTTTAAAACCCACAATAACTACCATGTACACATTGCTGTCCATTTTTCATAGGTAAGGAAATCTCAGAGATGTCTGTGATTCTACCCTTTAAAGATTCAGCTTATAAGGGGTAGTAGCATCTTGCATTCAATCATATTTTCAAAATACTTCAAAACCATTTTCCTCATTGCTTGATTGATTAAGTTTCAAATATTTAATGAATTTGTCCATGTTAATATCCCAACTCTATTTCCTGAAATGAGGTGCTGTTTAACTGAATATGAAATATTGCAATTTAAAAATCACTTTCGATTATGGCTAAGGTTTAAGATTTCCAGTGTATGAAATGCGTATCTGTAGCCGCAGCTGTGTGTACACACATATGAACCATATGATGCAATCCCACATAGCTAAGGACCACCATAAGAGAGTGGTCTTCCGTGCTTCAGCTTCTGAAGCTTCGCACAATGAACATGATAGCCCCAAGCTGTAGGTTAACATTTCTAGGTGTAGGGGAATGCTGTCAAAGTGTGGTTCACTGAGTTTCAGAGAGCGACATCTGTGTCATTTTTAGACATATCTGGTCCCTGCCTGGAGCTCCTTTCAGGAGGAAAATAGATACAAAGACCTACATATAATTCAGACACGCCTGTTGTATCGTGCCTCATCGTGATAGTGGTTATTTTCCAAAAAGACCACAAGGGTAAAAAAAAAAAAAAAAAAAAAAACACAAAGACACAGCCAACATTTAATGTTACTGTTACAATAATATTTATTTTTCTTAGATTAATGAGTTCAATAAAGTCTTGAGCGCTGGCCAATAGCTAATCATCATTAGAGCATTACAGATTCAGAATCGCCCGAGCTTATGTAGCAGATGTTTAGAAATGCTTTCTTCAGATTGGAAAATGCATCTGCAAACACATGTCGAGGAAAACTAGCTAGCTTCATCATAGGGACTAACATCTCGCAGCTCTGATTTCAATGTCCTTTCTAGATGCTTGTCATTCTTTTTTGATTCGTTAAATTTATCAAAGTGTAAAGGGCTTCACCTGCTGCCCAGGGCATGGGCATCACACTGTGTAGTAGCAGATTTCGCTGTATTCTTCAAGTCCTATTTTTCATGGAACATAATCCACTTATCATCTAACAAATGAGTGGTAGTTGCTGCCACACTCTTTGGTGGCATTATTGTGCCCATTGGTATAATCTGCACTCATCAAGGTAGGATAACCTCCAATTATGTGTCTTATTATCTCATTATCCACCAAGAAACTACTACAACTATTAACAGGCCTATCTTTTTTTTTCCTGGCCGACTGTGATCATTTTTAATGCTAATCACCATCATAAGCCTTTGGTATTTAAAAGCAAACACCATTTCAATAATAACTTAAAACAAGTTTTAGCTTGTGATGTGGTCAGATCTCATATAAATGAGGTTGCAGCTTTTCCCCTCTGTAAATCGAAGTGAGCCACAGAATTTACTACTTTTCCACTATGTGGTCTGCATTCTAAGCACCGGAAACGCAGTGATTCTTAGCAGAAGCAAGAGAACACTATTATATATTCAAGGAATTAGATAAGACCTTATTCCAAAAAAGTGACAAGCAAAATATGCCTCATTGTTACTGTTCGGTTGGTATCAGAACTGTTAGTTGTAATTGTCCAACCAGTAAGTTTACTTAGAGAGGAAATTCCATAGCAGTGTCCACCAAGTACCTAGGCATGCCAGAATATACTTACAGTGAGACTCCTTATTGTCCTTTCTTTAAGCTTTGATGTATTAATGTAAATATACTTATACATAAAATCATATATTTGACATGTATATATGCCCATACAAAAATATTTTAAAGAAATTGTCACAATTCATAAATTAGAGATTTAGTTGACTTATTATAAACTTCTTAAATTTTAGGCCTTGGGTTGTACCATTCCAAGGGAAAAGGAGAGCTTGGTGGTAGCTCACATCTGTAATCCCAGGGCTGATTGCAGAGGCAAGGGATCAAGAGTTCAGGGCCGCCCTAAACTACATAAGTAGCTCAGAATCCCTCCGTGCTACATGAGGTTCTTCCAAAAACAAAATGGTCTTTATGTGTATTACTGAAAGAAATATGACGACTATCGTACCGGCTTATGTTTTTGGTTGCTGTTGGATTCATTTCTCTAAACTAAATCAAATTTGAACTACCAGGATAAGAAACTGAGACTCAGAAGTCTTTAGTTTCATTTTCTTCCTCTGAGATAGGTTCTTGCTATATAAACCTAGCTGACCTGGTTGGTTCTGTCTCTGTAGCCCAGGCTGGTCTCAAACCTGTACCAGTCCCTTTGCCTAGCCTTCTGTGTGCTGAGATTTCAGGCACACACCACAATCCCTGGCTTAATTTCATTTCTTTTATTCCCCCTTAACTTTTGCCTCTAATTTTCACATTCCTTTCCATTCACTTCAATTAGTACTTTCACTACAGCACATTCGTTTTTAAAATACACATGTGGTTTACAGTAGTACCCACAGCAAGCCCACAATGAAATGATAAATGACACCAAAGTACACAAACATAGAGACACGACTCTGTAAGAAGCCAAGCATACAAGCAACTATGGTGTTCAAAGAAAGAAGCCACAAATTCAGGAAATGGGTGGGAGTGATTGTGACATCAGGAGAAATCTGCTTCTGAGAAAAGCGTTAGTTATGGTATCTTCATTGGCCAGAGCAGTGTTAAGGGTACAAACCACTGAGCTATGAAAGAACACAGTACATACATCCTTAGTGGGGAAATTTCAGTGTACAAAAGGATGGATAAGTCAATATGATCAAAAGAAGGACACATAGATGTGGAAATGAAGCATATTCCTAGATGCAGTTTTCATAAGCCCCTGCTTGTCTCACGTAGATTTGTCTCACTGTGTTTTCTTGCTTGCTAGTTTGTTTGTTTCCTTTGGTGTGATTTATTCATTTCAGTGTGGGTTTGCTGTGGTACTGTTTATACACAATGTTTGAGGGTAGGACAGGAATGTAGTATAATGAAACTACAAATTGAAAGAAGCAAGGTGGTGTACATTTACTGCAAGCTTCAGAACACAGAAAGTTACAGAAGGTAGAGGTTTGTGTGATAGCTTTAGCATCCGTCTGAAGGAATGGATGCACTGAGATGCGAAGGCAGAGACATCAGAGGACCATTTGTGGAGACGGTCGTCTGATTTGAGAATGTCTAAAGGCCTGGTGAGCAGTCTCTTCAATAAAACAAATGGATTTTAAGGGTGCAAGAAAAGATAGATCTAGGATATTTCTGAAGTTGTTGTTTGGGAAATGGCAACATGTTGGAAATGTTGAATGGAAAAATATTTAGATTGAAAGATCACATTGAGAAGAACTTCAGCCAGGAAGCAGCAATTCATAGAAAAGAAGACAAAGTGAAAAAGAAACTAGACAGGAATGGAAAAGATATCAATATCCACTCTTGGACAAGAACAGATTACATTGCAGAACTCCACAGAGATAATTCGAAACCTATGAAAATTGAGGGAGATGCTGAGTCTCAGATTGTTGACAGGCTAACATAAATCCAAAGGTTGACAATGGAGCAGAGAAAGAGTCAAGCAGGGGGCATGAAGAACACCTAGTGAGATTCTCTGCAAAAGAAGTTGGAACAGCAGAGACTTTCAGCAACAATACATGCTAGGAAGACAAAGTAGTGAGTTTTTTTTTTCTTAAAATAAAGTTCAATAAATATTAAATTTAAAAAATCAGAAAAATATAGCCTATACTTATAACTCATACAAATTTGATGAACCTAGTAACAAAGAATATGCTTTCTTTTCTTCCTGCCTCACACTTGAGATTATTCTTCCCACAGCCACCTACGACACCAAGCAGACTAAATCTTCTGGTTGGAATGGCTTTAGACATTAGACTAATGTTTTCATCTGGCGACCTTAATCTAATATGAGGCTAAAGTGTGTGCTCACATCACAGGGAACATAAGTTGGCTCAGCCACTTTGGAGAACAATTCGATAAGTCAATATGAATATGAATTAAACCAAATCCAAATTTTCAGCTATATTTTGTGAAGCAGCTTGTGACAGCATTGATAGCAGTATTTTGAAAAGTTAATTTTCATTATAAGAATAAATAATAGCGATCCATTCAAAAAGACTGCCTAATTTTTTATTGCAATAGAGTGTAGTCTGTTAGACTACAATAGAGTAAACCAACAAAATGAAAAATGCAAATAGATATCACATGCGATGTTGAGCTAAATAAAGCAAATTAGAATATAATACTGTTGTATATACTTTGTTAAAAGAAATGACGTATATGCCCTTCATTTTGTACACATGAAAGATATACAACAGAGGTTAGGTACTGGCACTCATGTCAAGTGTTTCTCTGTGTATTATTTTTTGTATCAAGGTTAGATAGATGGATGTGAGAATAATGGAAAAGAAATGCTGGTTATGACTTGTATTCACTCTTTAACTGAATGAAGAGGCAATGAGATAATACAGAATCGATACAGCCAAGGGTCCTTGGGTGTGATGGGTTGACCACACCCAAGCACAGAGGAAGCAAATCTATACTCCTGGCAGCAGGCAAAGCCACTTGGATTGTAATCTGACATCTAAGCTCTCAGAGCCTTGCTGTTTGGCCTCAGGAACAACCAGTGTTTAGTGATGAGGTAACTTGACAGCACTTTGTTTGAAAAACATAGCTGGATGATGTTAAGAATATAGAGCCATGCCGGGCATGAGAGGCAGAGGCAGGCGGATTTCTGAGTTCGCTGCCAGCCTGGTGTACAGAGTGAGTTCCAGGACAGCCAGGGCTACACAGAGAAACCCTGTCTCGAAAAACCAAAAAAAAAAAAAGAATATAGAGCCATATGTATCTCAAAGTCAGCCACATGTGAATGCCACTGTTCTTTATCAAGGAAAATTCTGTTTTCTTGATTACTGCAGAAAACAAACAAAAACAAACTACCAGGATTCAAGTTTTGTGTTTGTTTCCTTCCAAGCACAGCAGCACTCAGTGTACCAGGCAATTGCCTGCAAGAGCCCAAGACCACGTTTTCTGTTGTCACCCTGCCTTCCTCAAAAAGAAGATCTTCTCACAAACCCAAGATGAGCTTTACCCAGAAGCTAATGCAAATACAGAATGTATATAGGAGAACAGGAAAACCTGCTGTGCCCGTCCTCTGCCATGGGCTGGTCCAGCCTAGCCTATGACCTAATAGACCAGTGTTCTCAGAGCGCTTGTGGATTGACCTGGCCGGTCCTGCCCCGAACACAGTACAACCAGACACTCACACAAATGTCTTTATAAGTCACAGTTGAATATTAGACCTTAATTTATTAGAAGGTAGGAAACATTCCAGTGTTTCAAAGGCTTGTGCTCATTGTTCCCTGGATAGATCTTGTGTGGGGCAGATGGATGCATGGGATTTTGAGGATGATCAGGAACAAAAGGGGAGTGGGGCTCCAGGAAAAGCTGTAGGTGAGAGTGAAAACAATGAGTAGCTGATATGATGGCAGACAAGAGACTATTGAAGTGAGTGCTGGTATGGAGCCTGGAACAGAGGCTTGCTCAGCTGTAATTAAGAAGCATGACAGACAGAAGGGTAGAACTTGAGATGATTTTTGATTGTCCACGTGGGGAAATGGTCCAACAGGAATTTGAAAGAGGAGCTGCAGTTCAGAAATGAGGCTACAGCTTGAGAACGTGAACCCGTTCATTGTGCGACACTGCAGGGTAGATGGTCAGCAGACAGATGGAAGATGCGTGGGACGGGGAGTGAAGCCTAACGAGCAAAGCAGCGCTCAACAAGGGTTATGCAGAAAATGGCTCAGGAAACTGTAGGACAGATAATCCTAGGGACCAAGAACGATGGTGCTTAGGAAGTAGTCCCTGACACAGTCAGCACAGCTGCCTCGAAGGAACCTCTAAAAAAAAAAAAAAAAGAAAGCCACATGGGTTTTGTGGCAGTTTTTCCTTAGATTGTGGCACTAAACTGATCAAATGAAAAAAAATAATAAACAGGAAGAGATGAATAAAATTTTATTCACAAAACAAGTGGCAGCTCCCCCACGCCTTAATTTTTCTATCCCTTTTGCCGTAAGAGGGAGGGGGGTGTAAGGAGAAACTGGGCCTGAAACTGCAGCGAGCAAGCCTACAGTGCTGAGTGGCCCACACGGGACCCGCAGTGCTGTCATGGAAAAGCAGACCCTGCACGAAGGAACTCTACAGACACTATGAGATTATTTTTAAGACAATCTTAGTGGAAGGCATTATGCTGTCAAGTATACAGATAGGAATCGGGGGAAAAATGAATAAAATTGCATATTATATCTTGATAGTAGCCACATCTCAGGAGGTAAAAAACTGATGAAACTTTTAAGTCTTCATGTGGGGTCTCATGCTCACACACGCAGCCCCTTCTCTATAGAGGAGGTGACTGACTGGAAATTGCAAAAAAATAAAACAAGTGAGAGGCATGGATGCCTAGGATGCCGATAAGGAGACCAGGATTCTGATCGTGGAACTTGTCCTGACTGTGATCCAAGCTTTATTTATTTTGGGCTGTTTCTCTTATCATGTCCTGGTGCATCAGAAAAGTAAATCATCTATTGGACAACTCAGAATCTGAAAGCAAAGAATTCAGTTGTACAAAAGCAACGTGAAGGGCACACTTGACAGCACTCAGAGATGCCCTGCGTTTAACTGGGCACACTGTGTAGCCAGCATGAACTAGTGACCAAAGACAGAATGGTCAGTGCAGTCTTCGAAGAACATTAATATTGGCACTGATGATTCCCGAGTATGAGTCTCTCCCTTGACACCCAGACACAACAAGCTGGGATCCTCAGCAGAGACCATAATTCAGTGCATGAATTCTACTCTGTACCCTCCGGTGACTTCCTTTCTTACCCAGAACTACGTGCTGCCCCACAAACACTTCCCTCTTCTTTGCTCTACTTCTCTCTTTCCCCCCGTGTTAGCTCCAGCTGTTTCTTGCTACTGATGGGAACCCAGGGCATCTAGATCACACAGCCAGCTCAGAGCCTTAGCATCTATTGTTCCCTGTCCTGGTGATGACCCTTATGACCAAATAGAAACAAACCAGTTCATGTACAAGCATCTTTCTACTCCTCGAGGTTCCTGTTCATATGTAGTCATTCCCAGGCTGGCTCTCCTTGCCTCCATTGCTTCTTTTCTCATTTATATGTGCATTACTTACCATCTGCCTAACCACTGCTACCATAATCACTGCCAGTGTGAAGCTGGGCACTGACCTTTCGCTAACCCTCAAAAGGGTGCCTGGTACCTGTAACTGTCCTGTAAAGCCTTGGTTAACTCAGAACATAAATGGATGTTTGTATCAAGAGAAGTATCATCCTTGATAAGATTTTCGTATGTCCTGCCTCCATTAAGTTTTGTCTAAACGGAAGAAAGTGAAATTTACTTCTGTGTCATATTCCTGGAGATGGTGAGGGTTCGGGAGTAGTGTTTCACACTGTGGTTGAAGAAGCAGTTAAGTACTGCCAGGGTTAACAGTGTGATCATTGACTGCTGACCACCAGGCTAGCGGCCACTAACCAGGCCACACATATTACTTACCTCCTTAACTTCCACTAGGCAATAGCAGTGGGGGGAACTGGGGATGAACGATGTGCAGTCAATTGCCTAAAGTCTGCTGGTTGCAAGTGATGTGGTCAGAGGTCACCTCCGATTTCCTCAAGCCACAGTTGAGTTTCCATGCTACATTTCTGCAGGTCCTTTTTGGAATGATTACTGCTTAGACTACGTTAAGGCAGGATCGGCTATCCCAAGAAACTGAACATTCCTAAAACAGAGTCCTCACCAGCCCTTTCTTTCATTTCCCTTTCTTGCCCTTCATTCTAACGTCATAACCAACTCTCCTGGAAGCCAGCTTTTCTCTAAGTGAATATGTTTTGGCCTTGGCGAGGTGAACATGTTTGCAGGGCAGGCAGTATGAGTGGCTGAAAGAGAGGAAAATACAATGACCACTGCCCACCCAGCTGCCTCCTCCACTTACCAGCTCTTGGTACCTTCTCTTTTCTGCTCCAATGGTTAGGAAGGGGATTCTGCACCTCTTTCTGATATCTATTCTTTTATTTATGTATTTATGTATTTATTTATTTATTTATTTATTTATTTATTTATTTATTGATGTGATGCTCACAAGAAAACCCAGGGTTGTATGCACATTAGGGAAAAGCTTTACCACGGGACCACGTTCTCCTGGCCCTGATTCTGTTGCTGTTTTTGTAAGGACATGCTAGTCCTTATCGTTTAAGGTATGTTCAAAGATTGTTTTATTATATAGGTTTAATAAGGTCATTTATGGAAGACTTTATAAGCAAAGGCACGGATAGGCAGGTTATCTTCAGCTGACGTGTCTAATTTTTTTGATAGGGCTCAGGCTGTGAAAACAGGTGGTTGAAGGAACATGTATGTACTCTGGTGAACTGTATCAATGCCAGTCCACTGTTAGGTGGGAGAGAAAGAAGTTTAAGTGTGTTGAAGAGGGTATAGAGCTTCGGGTGGCTGCTCCACTCAAAAGAAGCATCAGATGAACTTGCTGTCAAGTATACCGCTGAGAAAGGAAGGTGTGGAGTGCTCAATTTGGCAGTAGAATCTACCCTGTGCCCAACAGAATGAGGGAATGTTTCCTGAGCCAGGCTGAGGCTCGGAGATGGTCCTCCCCAGGAGGAAACACCTGGAATACATGAGAAGGCTTTTAACTGAAAAGCAGACCGTACAGAGGATCAGGTGTCATTTCAAGTTCCCCTTTGGCTTTTGTTACTGAGCACAAGACGCTCATTGATAAAAAGAGCTGGCTTGCTTTTGTTTGTCTACATCGCTGATAAGACACGGCCCCTAAATTAGGTGGATTAAAATAGTAAGTATCTTACGCGGTCACAGTTCCTCGGATCAAAATTGGTTATGGGGTTAGTCAGAATTTTCACACTGGCCCCATCTGAGGTGCCTGGTTCAGATGTGGTCTTCTGGTGAGTGGGATGTGAAAAGCTTGTGAAATAAGGTCAACTTACATGCTGGGATTGGTGGCCAGCTAAACAGTCCATCTCTCCTAAGTCTGTCCATGCTCCTTCCCATGGTGACTTACTTCTCAGAATAAAAGCCCAAAGCATCAGGTTCTTTTCAAGCCCCAACTTGTGTTGCATTTACTGATGTGCATTAGCCACAACAAGCCAGAGAGTCCAGCAAGGTCACTGTTGGAAGTGGCCATAGAAGGGTGTGGCACTGGACAATCAACATATCACAGACAGTAACTGGAAGTCAGTCTGCTGAACTTCATGTATTGGGATTTTCCCATAGAACTAAGTTGGACTGGGCTAGTTGACTCCATATAACTAAGATTCTCCAAACATCCCAATCCATTTTTCCAGTTTTCAAATGTGTAAAATCTTACATGTGAGAGGGTGTGTGTGTGTGTGTGTGTGTGTGTGTGTGTGTGTGTGTGTACATACGTGTTTATGGAAAGGTTTGATCTTACGATGTAATATTTGCTGCCTTAGAAATCATTTTGTAGACCAGATTAGCCTTGAACTCACAGACATACTTGTATATCTGCCTCCTGAGTGCTTCAAAAGGTATATACTGCCATGGCAAAGATAAATTATTTTCAACTGTAGATCATGTCTTGCTCTCTTAATTTAGAGAACTCTGTATGTGTGTATATGTGTGAATGTGTAAATGTGAGGAGGAAGAGGGAGGGAGAGAGAAAAAGGGAGGGAGTATGAGGGGGTATCTATTTTCTGGTTGCCAAAGAAAGTTTTTCATTGTCCTAAATGAGTGCCAAGATAGTTAGACCTTTCTATGTGGGCTTAGATGTACAAAGACTAATGGAGGTTAACTGGATGAGATGTCCCTATTCCACATTTAATAAAAATAGAGTGGAATTATGCAAGTATGTAGATAAGCTAATCATCTGACCTAATCAGCAATGCAAATTTTAGGAAGCCTTTCTGATTATTTTCTCAGCTTGGCTGAGGGTATGCGTATGAAGAATTTCCCAGCATGGTGGAAGCAGATGTATTTCATAATATTTATTGAAAATATTGGAAAGAAGTCCTCAAGCACGATCCTCCTGAAAAGTACATCCAAACAGACAACTCCTTTAGCATATTTTGTACTCAAGATTAGCTATAAACATCACACAATTTACATGATCCTGTAACACCTCTCCACATTTTCTGGTATGTTTCATACAGTGAGGCTTGACCTTCAGCCTCTTGCTTAACCACTTGCAGTCTCCTCAAGTTGTATTTTTGTGTTTGAGAGCTCCAGTCCTTTTTTTTTTTTTTTTTTTTAAAGAAAATGGCACCATTATTAAGAGTGCTCTCTGTTCTTTGGCTAGCTGATCATATCTTAGCAAAGGCATCATTGTATATAATGCTTCAGCAACTTTCAGTGGTCTACTCTTGACATTACAGACACATATAGAGGCACAAAATCAGGAGTTGGGAGCCTAGATTGATCTGCCATTAATTTTCTTGGCTGGCTTTGAATAGTTATAAACAGTCATTAAATGAATTATGCTAGAATGGAATTACCCAAATAGAAACCATCTATGAGTTCCTAGCTAAAGTGCTTATATCTTCCATAAGTCCTGTGTCTTCCATCCTATGAGCTGGTCAATATCTTCCCAGGATAGCCATGGGATGCTGAACAGTGTTCACATCAACAACAGCCAGCTTGTACAATAGCAGTCTCACAAAATTGGATCTTATGTGCCTTAGTCCCTGTACTGGCTGGTTTTGTGTGTCAAGTTGACACA
>JADRCD010228642.1:9187-24217 GCA_019843815.1 Montemys delectorum
TCTCTCACTATGTTAGGTGGTATTATATAAGGGCTTTTGAATATATTTCTTAATGATGCATTTTAATTTTTTATGTTCTTTTACTATGCTTAACTCCCAAAGAATATTTTGTTTGTTTTGAAACAATTTAGTATTCAACATTAGATATAGGATCTTCAGTTATGGATAGTATTAAATATTCATTAATGATATTTTTAAGGTATGAAAGGATATGAATATAAAAGTTGAAGAAATTTTTATGTATTATTTGATTCTCAAAATACTCAATATTATTAATATATTGATATATAAAATGCATTTAAATAATAAAAAATTGAGAAAAAAGGAATAGGGGTAGGTATAATTGTAGGCATTGGAATTATATTTGGGGCATGGGATAGGTTTAGCGATAGAAATTGGAGTATGATTAGGATAAGGGTAAGAATAATTGTAAGCATAATTTTAAAGGTAAAATAAGGGTAAAGGTTTGGTTTAGGTCTATATTTAGCCTGGGGTTTAGGGTAAGGTTAATTATCCTTAGTGTTTGTGTTAGGTTTAGGATTAAGGTTAGGTTTAGGGTAGAGATAATGAGAAGGCTAGGGATAGAGTTTGGAGTTGTGTATGAGTTTGGGCAAGAGTATGGTTAGAGGTAGAAGTAAAGGAAGCTAACAGGTAAATGCAATGGATAATGTAAGTGTAAGAATATGGGCATAAGACTAAGGGAAAAGGTAAATGTAGAAGTAGAGGCAGGGTTAAGGTAGCTTTAGGGGTAGGTGTAGTGTTAGTGTTGGTCCTATGGTTAGGTTTAGTTTAAGAGTATGCATTAGATTTATGATTAGATTTAGGATTAGGTTTAGATTTAGGTTTAGGGTAAGAATAAGTTTTTGGGCTTCCAGTTGGATATTGGGTTGGTTTTGTTTTTTTGGATTGGAGTTTGGGTAGATGTAGGGCAGAAGAAACTGTAAAGGGTAAGGGTAATTGTCAGGACAAAGTTAAGGGTAATTTTAATGGTAGAGTAGGAGCAGGGTTAGGGTTGGGTTTCTGCTAGGGGTGGGATTAGGGATGGGGAAATGGTAATATTAGAGGTAATGGTAAATTTAGGGGGAAGGGTCATGGTGAGGGTAAGTTTACATCTAAGGGTTAGGTTACTACTAAGGGTAGGGTTAAGGTCAGGGGTAACGCTCCAGGTAGGTGTATGGTATGGCAGGGTTACAGCAGGTGTAAGGGTCATAGTTAGAAATAGGGTTAGTGTTAGGAATAGGGGTAGGTATAGTTGTAAGCAATGGAGTTATATTTGGGGTTGTGGTTCTGTTTGGGGCATCAGGGTAGGTTTATGGGTAAGTATAGGGGTAGGTGTTGGGGTTTGGGTTGTTATATCTGTATGGGTCGGGATAGAGGTAGTGATAGTTATGGGGTAGGGTTAGGGTAAGGGATAGTTGTAAGCGTTAGTGAGGGTTAACAGTTAGGGTTAGGTTTAGGATGAGAGTAAGAATTAGTGTCAGTTTTAGGTTTTTGGTTAGGGTAAGGATAAAGATAATGGTTAGGGTTAGGTTTAGGGTTATGTTTGGGGTCAGATAGGGATAAAGGTATTGGTAGGGCTATGTTTTGGGTATAGTATAAGCCAGGGTATGGGTATGGTCAGGAGTAAGGGTAAGGATAAGTGTAAGACTAAGCATGGTGTAGGTATAAGGGTAGGTGTAGGAGTAGAGTAAGGGTCAGAGATAGAGTTAGTGTTGGGGTAGTGGTAGGGGTCAGTGTTGGGTTCAGGTTTGTGCTTTGATTAATGGGTAGCATTAGGTATAAATGTAGGCATTGGGTTAGGGGTTGTGGTGGTGGTAAAATAAGATTAAATTAATGTTTATTGTTAGGATTAGGTTAGGGGTAGGTGTTGGTTTATCATTTGGGGTTGTGGTTTGTGTTATTGTTGGAGTTGCAGTAGCAGTAGGGGTGGGGTAAGATGTGGGGCTAGGGATAGGAGAAAGTAAGGGTAAGTGTAAGGGTAAAGTTAAGGGTACGTTTAAGGGTAAGGGTTAGGATTAGGGTTAGGGTTAGGAATAGTTTAATGATATTAGTAGGGTTAGGGTTTGGATTAGGGTTGGGGGAAGTTTAAGTGTTTGATTAGGTTTAGGTGTAGGGGTAGTGATAATGGTAAAGCAAGGTTTGGGTAAGATTAATGGTAATGATAAAGTTAGGAATAGTGGTAGGGGCAACTATAAAGGTAGGAGTCAGAGTACAGTGGGTAAGTGTAATGTTAAGGGTAGTGGTAGTGCTAGGTACAGGAGTCAGGTTAGGGATATTGGGGTAGTGGTAATAATAGGGTTAGTGGTGTGGTTAGGCATAGAGGTAGGGCTAGGGGTTGGTGTAGGGATTACAATTGCGGTTGTGGTAGTGGTAAGATTAGGGGTAGGGTTAGGAATAGGAGTAGGGCTCGGGGGTGGTGTTGGGTTTCATCTTGGGTTTAGATTTGGTGTAGAGTTAGGGGTAGAGATAAGGTTTAAGGGTAAGTGTAAGTTTAAGCATATTAATAGGGTTAGGGTAAGTGTAAAAAGAAAATGGGGGAAGAATTAAGAGTAGAATTAGGGTTAGAATTAGGGTTACAGTAAGGATAAGAGTTAGAGTAAGGGTTAGGGTTAGTGTTCTAGTAAGTTTAAGGTTAAAGGTAGTGGTAGAAATAGGGGTTGGGATTCTGGTTGGAGTTGTGGTTGGTAGTGTTGGGGTTTGTATAGGAGTAAGGTTAAAGGTTTGGCAAGAAGTAAGGGTTAAGGGTCAGAGTCAGGTAATTGTTGATGTTTTGTCTTTTTACTGTCTATTGTAATGCTACTTGTGGGTCCCCAAAGCCCCTAGGACCTTGCCCCCAAGTTAATTCTCATTGGTGAATTAAGATGCTGGCAGCCAATAACTGTGAAGAAGAGACATAAGTGTTTAGGTTTCATGGGCTTGGGAAAAAGCACAACAAGGAAGAGAGGGAGAGAGAGATGCCAACTGAAAGAAGAATATACAACAGGGAGATGGAGAAACTGCCATGGAAGAAGAATTTGCAGGAGGGAGAAATGGAGGGAGAGAGAGAGAGAGAGACAGAGAGAGAGAGAGAGAGAGAGAGAGAGAGAGACAGAGAGAGACAGAGACAGAGAGAGACAGAGAGAGAGACAGAGAGAGACAGAGAAAGAGACAGAGAGAGAGAGACAGAGAGACACAGAGAGAGACAGAGACAGAGAGAGACAGAGAGACAGAGAGAGACAGAGAGAGAGAGACAGAGAGAGACAGAGAGAGACAGAGAGACAGAGAGAGACAGAGACAGAGAGACAGAGAGACAGACACAGAGAGAGAGACAGAGAGCCACCATAGGGTAGGAATAAAAATCTTATAGGCTGGCCAAATGGAGCTCAGAGCTGCCCAGATGAAACATAGTGATAATTTGGTGTAATTGACAGGGAAATGGATTCTAATAACATGGAGGGTAGGCAGCTTCCCAGCTATAGAGCTGCCTAAGGCATATCTAAAAATATAAAGGCTGTGTATGTTATTTTTGTTCAGGACCCAAGGCTCTATAAACTCAGCAACAGAATTTTTAAAAATAATATTAAATACTACAGGTA
Organism: Montemys delectorum; assembly: GCA_019843815.1. NCBI lineage: Eukaryota > Metazoa > Chordata > Mammalia > Rodentia > Muridae > Montemys > Montemys delectorum. Next base: position 12,763 of record JADRCD010228642.1, read on the forward strand.
ATGGTAGGGTTAGGGATGGGTATCAGGGTCGGAGTAGTAGCTAAGTTTGGGCTTAGGGTTGAAGTTGTGGTAGGGTTAGGGGTAGCTGTAAGCATAAGCTTAGGTGTAAGATTAAGGCTAAAGATAAGGTTAAGCAGAATGGTCAGGCTATGACTAAGTTTAGTGGTACAACAAGGATATGGGTAGATTTAGGGTTAGGGTTGAAGTTGGTTTTAGGTGTAAGTTTCAGAGGTTGGGATTTTGTAGGAGTACGAGTATGTGTTGGTGTTGAGCTTGGCATTGATGTTGAGTTATAGGGTAGGTTTTGGGTTAAAGGTAGACGTTAGGGTTCTGGTTCATGTAGGTAGGGCTCAAGGGTACATGTAGTGATAAGGGTAAAAGTAAGGATAAGGGTAATCATAAGGTTAAGGTTAGGGTTTGGGTTCAGTTAGGGAAAGAATAAGTGTAAGGATTATTCTTAGGGTTAGATTTCGGTTTATGATTAGGTTAAGAGTAAGTATAAGGGTTAGGGTTAGGATTAGATAAGTGTAATGGTAAGGGTGTGATTTTGTGTTAGGCTTGGTTTGAGGTTAGGGTAGGGCTTTTGCTACGGGCAAATCTAAATTAAGTGGTAAGGCAAAGGGTAAGAATAGGGCAAGTGTAAGGGTAGGCAGTTTTGGAATAGAGTTTTTGCTAGGGAAGACTTTGTGGTAAGAGTAAGGGTTTCAGGTTGGGGTAGAGGTTGAGTTAGGGGAAAGTGTTGGGTTTGGGTTTGGCATTAGGGTAGAGTAGTGGTAAGACTAGATATTGAGTTAGTATAGGGGTAGGTGTAAGTGTGAGCCAAAGAGTAAGGATAAGGATATGGGTAAGGATTACTGTTAAGGTTAGGGTTAGAGTAGGGTTAGTGTTCTGGTAAGAGTAAGGGTTAGGATTAGGTTTAGTGTAATGATAAGGGTAGGTTTAAGAATTAAGGTTGGAGTTAGTTTTTGAGTTAGGGTTAGTGTCAGGGTAGGTATAGGGTAGAGGTTGGAGTTGGGCTTGGATATGTGCTTGAGTTTGAGGTTGAGGTTGGCATAGGGGCAAGTTTAGGGTTTAGGAGTTGTGTAGGGGTACAGGTAGAGGTAAATCAAAGGCAAGGGGTAATGGTATGGTTATAGGTAATGTCAAGGGTAAGAATCAAGGGAAGGTGAAGATTAAAGGTAAGGGTGTAGAGATAATTATTTAAATAATTAACAAATCTAGACAGCAGATTTGCTACCCACCTCAAATATTTATGTTTCTGAACAAAAGACCCTATATTATATTATATATTCAAATATATATAAACATTCAAATATATATGTTTATGTATAAACATATATATAAACATTCAAATATATATGTATATATAAATATATATACACACATATATGTATGTATATATACACACATATATACACACACACACATATATATATATAAATATATATGTATATATATGTATACATATATAAAACATTCAAATTTAGCAACTGAATTCTGACCCCGCCTTTCACCTAATAATGACTCAGGAGTACAGTATTTTCCCCTCTTGCCCCAACTCCTCTCATAATTGCCAGCTAATTGTTCTCTATATTCTTCATAAGAAACCCACACCCAGGTGTCATTAACTGGTGTCAACTAGGAAGAAAATGTAGCTTGGCTTTATGGCTTTGAACGTAGGGTGCTGGGAAAGGCCTCCTGGAGCTGGAGTCTGGTAGATGTTAGAGCTCAATTAGGGAAGTGCAGGAGGTTTGCCATAGAGAGGACTGAGAAATGCCAAGGCAGAAAGGGACAGAGGGATGGAAGAGGGACGATTTGTGGCTGGTGGGTCCTTGGGGACTAACTGGCTCCTCCCTGTATTCACTCTTCAGCTGAATATGAAGCCAGACACTCATAGTCTGACATGGGAGTGAATAAGCACTTGATGTTCATGCATGAATAAATGGTAGATATGATCTATATCTGCCCAGTGTCTGGGGCCACCATCAGTGCTGTGCTCCTATATCAGTTGGTAAGTGAGATGTCACAGTTAGGCACAGCCAGAGGAGCCCGGTGATCTCCTTGTGTCCATGCTCAAATGCATATATTAGAGCCATGGAGCCATCCTCATCCTGCATGTTGACATCTACCTCACAGGCCACAGCACTTTTATCACATCCACCCACCCATGGCTGAAGGCCAGCCTCAGGTCCATCTGTCCTGCATGGCTGGCTTTGGCATTGACATTCCAAAGCTGAAAGAGCTGAAAGATGGTCTTAATGTCATCCTGGATCTTCAGAGTGTTCAGAGCAGCAAGCATAACAGGGTTGTAGCGAGCACAGTTCAGCTTGTCCTCTGATAGATACCTCTGTCCAACAATTGCCACACCACAGAGAAGATAGCATACAACATGGAGCAGGGCAGGGCAGTGTTACTATTGCTATTAGCAATATTGACCACATAGTACAACAGCTGACCAGACATGGCCCTGAAGGTGACCAGATGTTGCTGTACATGCTCAGGGTGTGTGTCACTGTGGCAGGCCAGGCACAGCCATTCCTGAAGCACTGTGGTATAGGCCACTTTAAGTTCTCACTCCCTGAGGGCATTGGCATCAGCCTTTATGTTTTTTAAAAAAGATTTTGTTTATTTGATATATATTATGAGTATACTGTATCTGTCTTCAGACACACCAGAAGAGGGCACCAGATCCCATTACAGATGGTTCTGAGGCACTATGTGGTTGCTGGGAATTGAACTCATGACCTCTGGAAGAGCAGACAAGTGTTTTTAACCACTGAGCCATCTCCCCAGCCCCTAGCCTTTATGTTTTAATATGCCTTAAATCACACAATAGCGGAACTACTGCCTAACCTCCATTTAGCTAATCTACCTCCTGCCAATAATCCATATTTATTATTTAGTAATTCTATATTCTATCTTGGCTGCCCTGGACCCAGTTGGCAGCCTTCTGGGCCACACTAGACTCCTTCACATTGAAGCTATGCCTCCCTGTCTTGCACTCTTTTCACGCATGCCATCTCTCCTCTCCTCACTCTCCTAGCATGGTGGATCTCCTTACAATCCTCCTGGTCCCAAGATTGGGAAATCCTAATATTCCATCTCTGTCTATCCTCTCCAGCTATTAGCTATTGACATCTTTACTTACAAATCAGATCTAACTGGAGAACATAATTAGCATTCATAATACAAATGACTATATAAGGGTAAGCATAAGGATCAGGGTAAGTGTAATATTAAGGATTAGGGCAAGGTTTGGAGTTAGAGGTTTAGTGGAAGGGGAATGGTAATGAAGTATTAAGTATAGAGTTAGGGATGAGGTAAGGTTTTGGGATAAGACAAGTGCAGTAGTAAGGTTTAAGGTTAGAATCAGGGTTCAGGTATGTGTAAAGGTAAAGGTAGGGAGGGGTTGGCATTGAGTTTTGGGATGGGGTTTGGGTAGGATTTGGTCTTAGGGATCCTGTAGGGGTAAGTTTAGGAGTAGTGGTAAGGATAGAGATAAAGTGTAAGTAAAGTGTAAGGCTAAGAGTAAAGGTAAGAATAAGTATAGGAGTTAGGTTTAGAGTTAGAGTTACAGTTAAGACTAGGTTTAGTGTAAAGGTAAGGGTTAGGATAGGGTAAGTTTATTGTTAGTGTGAGGGTTAGGTTTGATACCAGAGTAATGGTAATGCCAAGGCTAAGGGCAAGGGTAAGTTTAAGGCCAAGGGCAGGGACAAGCACAAGGGTAAGTGTAATATTAAGAGTAAGTTTAGAGTGAGGGTAAGTGTTATGGACATTTCCCCCCTGAAATTTAATGATTTTTCAGGAGTTCAAGTTGCACTTAGCAATGTGTACAGTAGATGTGGTCTTACTAATAGCATACTGTTCTTTGTTACTTTTCTGTCCTTTCATGTGTTTTAATTAATGCACTGCATGTACCCTATCTCCTAAAAGTGCTGCATTAGCTGATGTGTAAAATATTTGTCCTTCTCCAATGACTGTGTTGTAGTTGTAGAATTTAGAAAGTGTTTTTTGTAGGTTCTTTGCTTACCTACGTGTGTCTTTAAGAGAAAACTCAGGGGTTATTTTTCTCCCAAATGAACTGTGTTTTATATGTTTAAACTGCATGTAGTAATCACTACAATGGATGTGGCATTGCTTTTTGTATGGACACTGATCTTTTTAGTGTCTTGTACTTTGGCATATGTGTTTTATTGAAGATGCTACAACTTTGCTATCTCCTGCATTAATAAATGTACAAACTGTTGGTCCTAATGCCTCTAATGGATGTGCTAGGAAACTGCCTGTGTGCTTTAAAAAAGAAACTTAGGATCTTTTTCAAGGTTAGTTTTAGAGTCAGGTTTAGGGTTATTGTAAAAGGTAGTCTTAAGTTTAGGATCAGGGATCAGGTTATGGTTAGTGTTAGCATTAGTGTTAGGATTAGGGTAAGGGTAAGTTTAAGGGTAAAGGTAAGATTTGTGATAAGAATATAATTAGGGTTTGGTTTATGTTTAGTGGTAGGTCTAGGGTAAGATTAAGGGCAATGACTAGGTTTATGTTTAGGGTTCCAGTTAGCATAAGGTTATGGATAGGGTAATGATAAACATAAATTTAGTGTTAGAGTTAGGTTTATTGTTAAGGTAAAAGTAAAGGTAATGATAGGGGTAGAGAAGATATGGCTGGCACTGATACTGGGGAGGGCATGGGTTTGGGGTTCTGTTTGGGATAGGGTTAAATGTTGGAGAAATTGTAGGATCAAGGGTAAAGGTAATCATAAGGATAAGTGAAGTGGAAATTTCTGGTTTCTTTGAAGACTCAGTTTTGTTAATGCGACTTTTTCTGGAAACTGTCTTATGAGAGGACATTTTTGCTGAAGCAGACATGTGGAGGAAGTTTTGGTGAAAATGTACATGTACTGTTTTTACTGGAAGCTGCCTGGAATAAGAGCATGTAATATTTTGCTAGAGCAGATGATTGATAGAAAATGTGATGTTTGGACAGGGTATAAATATGTCCCAACAGACAGTGGATGATGCTGTGTGGTATGGTTTGCCTTGTTACACTTTGCTGATCATTGTTGGGCTTTGCTGATGCTCCTGACAACACACTGTCATATTTGTTCACCTTGCCTCTCTTTGCTGACTACCGTTTGTTATGCCTTCAAAGAGAGAAATGGGCCAAATTACAGTGAGTTGCCATTAGTTTGCAAGTTAAGTTATACTCGTGCAAGCACCATCAGCTCATTTGACCAAGGACCACTTTCTCTAGCCTCTGTCCTACCTTGTCAGGAGGGACTCACTGAGTGTAACATGGTACCAAGTCCTGACTCTGAGATTCACTTTGATAACTGAAAAAAAAAACTTTCAGTGAAGAAACTGTCAACTAATTGAAGGCTGAGAAGTAAACCTTAAAAGGTGACTCACAAAGTTACAGAAAAGAAGGTATATTATCAAAGAAGATTCAGAGGAGAAAGAAAATTAGAATATCCAAAAACCTCTGATATTCTTAATGCACAAACCTTTGAGATGTTCTTACCATTTTAAGAAATGTTAATTATCAAAAATACCCTTTAAGGTGAGATGCACCATTTTCTCTCCAGTGACTTTCTAAGGCAAGACCAGCTGGGAGGCACAGGCCTCACAAAGGGCAGGGCAGCCAGGACAGGATCCTCTCTACCTCCATCTACACCTATGAGTGACAACAGCAGGCCCATAGCCCTCTCTGTACCTTCCCTGCAAATGGAGAGCTTGCCTCCAGGGAGTACTCTAACCCAGGGACTCAGGTGAGATCTCCCATTTTCACTCCAGTGACTTTGTAAGGCAGGACCAGCAGGGAGGTACAGGCCTCATAAGTGGCAGGACAGCCGGGTTAGGATCCTTTCTACCTCAGACCACACCTAGGAGGGACAACAGATCCATAGCCCTCTCTACACTTTTTCTGCAAGTGGAGATCCTATCTCTAGGGTGTGCTCTGACCCCAGGACTCAGGTGGGATGACTAATCCACAGCCATCTGTGCCAAGGGTTTACCAGAGGAGAGCTGATATCCCAGAAGTGCTGACATGGGCTTACAGACTCACAGGAGGAACAAGCTACAGCCAGAGACAGCAAGAACATCTAACACCAGAGATCAACAGATGGCAAAAGGCAAATGCAAGAATCTTACCAACAGAAACCAAGACTACTTGGCTTGATCAGAACCTAGTACTCCCACCACGGCAAGTCCTAGATATCCCAAAACACCGGGAAAGCAAGATTTGGATCTAAAATCATCTCTCTGGTGATAGAGAAATTTAAGAAGGACATGACTAACTTCCTTAAAGAAATACAGGAGATCATGAGTAAGCAAGTAGAAGCCCTTAAAGAGGAAACACAAAAATCCCTTAAGGAATTACAGGAAAGCACAAACAAACAGATGAAGGAATTGAACAAAACCATCGAGGACCTAAAAATGGAAGGAGAAACAGTTAAAAAATCACAAAGAGAGACAATTCTGGAGAGAGAAATCTTCGGAAAGACATCAGGAAACATAGATGCAAGCATCACCAGCAGAATACAAGAGATAGAAGAGAGACTGTCAGGTAGAGAAGATACCATAGAAAACACTGACACAACAGTCAAAGAAAACACGAAATGCAAAAAGTTCCTAACCCAAAACATCCAGGAAATCCAGGACACAATGAGAAGACCAAACCTAAGGATAATAGGTATAGAAGAGAGTGAAGACCTCCAACTTAAAGGGCCAGTAAATATCTTCAACAAAATTATAGAAGAAAACTTCCCTAACCTAAAGGAAAAGATGCCCATGAACATAAAAGAAGCCTATAGAACTGCAAATAGACTGGACCAGAAAAGAAATTCCTCCCACCACATAATAGTCAAAACACCAAATGCACAAAACAAAGAAAGAATATTAAAAGCAGTAAGAGAAAAAGGTCAAGTAACATATAAAGGCAGATCTATCAGAATTACACCAGACTTCCCACCAGAGACTATGAAAGCCAGAAGACCCTGGGTTGATGTCATACAGACCCTAAGAGAACGCAAATGCCAGCCCAGACTACTATACCCAGCAAAACTCAATTATCGTAGATGGAGAAACCAAGATATTCCATGACAAAACCAAATTCACACAGTATATTTCCACAAATCCAGCTCTTCAAAGGGTAATAAATGGAAAACTCCAACACAAGGAGGGGATCTACATCCCTGAAAAAGCAAAAATGTAATCTTCCAACAAAACTAAAAGAAGAAAGCCACATGAACGGACTTCCAACACTAACAACAAAAATAACAGGAAGCAACAATTACTTTTCCTTAATATCTACTAATATCAATGGACTCAATTCCCCAATAAAAAGGCATAGACTATCAGATTGGGTACATAAACAGGACCCAACATTTTGTTGCATACAGCAAACCCACCTCAGGGACAAAGACAGACACTACCTCAGAATAAAAGGTTGGAAAACAATTCTCCAAGCTAATGGTCCCAAGAAAAAAGCTGGAGTAGACATTTTAATATTGAATAAAATCAGATTTCACCCTAACCTGATCAAAAAAGATAAGGAGGGACAGTTCATATTCATCAAAGTTATGATCTACCAAGATGAATTCTCAATTCTGAACGTCTATGCTCCGAATCAAATGGCATATACATTCATAAAAGAAACTTTACTAAAGCTCAAAGCACACATTGCACCCACACACAATAATAGTGAGAGATTTCAACACCCCACTCTCTGCAACGGACAGATCATGGAAACATAAACTAAACAAAGACACAATGAGACTAACAGAAGTTATGATGGATTTAACAGATATCTATAGAACTTTTTATCCTAAAACAAAAGGATATACCTTCTTCTCAGTACATCATAGTACGTTCTCCAAAATTTACCATATAATTGGTCACAAATCAGGCCTCAAGAGATACAAGAAGATTGAAATAACTCCTTGCATCCTATTGGATCACCATGGACTAAGTCTGCTCCTCAATAACAACATAAACAATAGAATGCCCACATACCATACATATGGAAGCTTAACAACACTCTACTCAATCATAACTTGGTCAAGGAAGAAGTAAAGAAAGAAATTAAAGACTTTCTAGAATTTAATGAAAATGATGCCACAACACACCCGAACTTATGGGACACAATGAAAGCAGTCCTAAGAGGAAAACTACTAGCTTTAAGTGCCTACAAAAAGAAACTGGGGAGAGCATACACCAGCAATTTGACAGCACAACTGAAAGCACTAGAACAAAAAGAAGCAAATTTATCCAAGAGGAGTCAAAGGCAGGAAATAGTCAAACTCGGGGCTGAAATCAACCAAATAGAAACAAAAAGAACTATACAAAGAATCAACCACACCAGGAGCTGGTTCTTTGAGAAACAAAGAATCCTTAGCTAGACTAACTAGAGCGCACAGAGACAGTATCCTTATTAACAAGATAAGAAATGAAAAGGGAGACATAACAACAGACACTGAGGAAATCTGAAAAATTATGAGAGCTTACTACAAAAGCCTTTACTCAATAAAACCAGAAAACCTGGATGAAATGGACATTTTTCTAGACAGATACCAGGTATGGTACCTAAGTTAAATCAAGATCAGATCAATGATCTAAACAGTCCCATATCTGCTAATGAAATAGAAACAGTTACTAATAGTCTCCCAACCAAAAAAAGCCCAGGACCAGATGGGTTTAGTGCAGAGTTTTATCAAACCTTCAAAGAAGATCTAATACCAATACTCCTCAAACTATTCCATGAAATAGAAACAGAAAGTACTCTACCTTATTTATTCTATGAAGCCACAATTACTCTTATACCTAAACCACACAAAGACCTAACAAAGAAAGAAAACTTCAGACCAATTTCCCTTATGAACATCGATGCAAAATTACTCAATAAAATTCTTGCAAACCGAATCAAAGAACACATTAAAACGATCATCCACTATAATCAAGTAGGCTTTACCCAGGGATGCAGGGATGGTTCAATATACAGAAATCCATCAACGTAATTCACTATATAAACAAACTCAAAGAAGAAAAACCCTATGATCATCTCATTAGACGCTGAGAAAGCATTTGACAAAATCCAACACCCCTTCATGATAAGTCTTGGAAACAACAGGAATTCAAGGTCCATACTTGATAGTAAAAGCAATATACAGAAAACCAGTAGCCATCATCAAACAAAATGGAGAGAAACTTGAAACAATCTCACTAAAATCAGGGGCTAGACAAGGCTGCCCACTCTCTCCCTACTTATTCAATATTGTACTTTAAGTTCTAGCCAGAGCAATTAGACAACAAAAAGAGATCAAAGTGATACGAATTGGAAAAGAAGAAGTCAAATTATCACTATTTGCTGATGACATGATACTTAAGTGACTCCAAAAATTCCACCACAGAGCTCCTATACCTGACAAACAACTTCAGCAAAGTAGCTGGATATACAATTAACTCAAGCAAATCAGTGTTCTTCCTCTACACAAAGGATATCCAGGCAGAGAAAGAAATTAGGAAAACAACACCATTCACAATAGCTACAAATAATATAAAATACCTTAATGTGACTCTAATTAAACAAATAAAAGATCTGTTTGACACGAACTTCAAGTCTCTGAAGAAGGAAATAGAAGATCTTAGAAGACGGAAAGATCTTCCATGTTCATGGATTGGCAGGATTAATATAGTAAAAATGGCCATCTTGCTGAAGGCAATCTACAGATTCACTGCAATCCCCATCAAAATTCCAACTCAATTCTTCACAGACTTAGAAAGAGCAATTTGCAAGTTCATCTGGAATAACAAAAAAACCTAGGATAGCCAAAACTATTCTCAACAATAAAGGAACCTCTGGTGGATTCACAATCCTGGACCTTAAGCTGTACTACAGAGCAAATGTGATAAAAACTGCATGGTATTGGTACAGTGACAGGCAGGTAGATCAATGGAATAGGATTGAAGATCCAGAAATGAACCTGCACACCTATGGTCACTTGATCTTTGACAAAGGAGCTAAAACCATACAGTGGAAAAAAGACAGCATTTTCAACAGATGGTACTGGCTCAACTGGCGGTTATCATGTAGAAGAATGCAAGTCGATCCTTTCCTTTCTCCTTGTACAAAGCTCAAATCCAAGTGGATCAAGGACCTCCACATCAAACCAGATATACTGAAACTAATAGGAAAGTAAGTGGGGAAGAGCCTCGAGCACATAGGTACAGGGGAAATTTTCCTGAAGAGAACACCAATAGCTTCTGCTCTAAGATCAAGAATTGACAAATGGGACCTCATAAAGTTGCAAAGCTTCTATAAGGCAAAAGACACTGTCAATAGGACAAAATGGCAACCAATAAATTGGGAAAGATCTTTACCAATCCTATATTTGATAAAGGGCTAAATCCAATATATACAAAGAACTCAAGCAGTTAGACTCCAGAGAACCAAATAATCCTATTAAAAATGGGGTACAGAGCTAAACAACGAATTCTCAACTGAGGAATACTGAATGGGTGAGAAGCACCTAAAAAAATGTTCAACATCCTTAGTCATCAGGGAAATGCAAATCAAAACAACCCTGAAATTCCACCTCACACCAGTTAGAATGGCTAGGATAAAAACTCAGGTGATTGGGGCTGGCAAGATGGCTCAGCGGGTAAGAGCACTGACTGCTCTTCTGAAGGTCCTGAGTTCGGATCCCAGCAACCACATGGTAGCTCACAACAGCCCATAATGAGATCTGCTGATGCCTTCTTCTGGTGCATCTGAAGACAGCTACAGTGTATTACGCTGGAGCGAGTGGGGCTGGATCAAGTGGGCCGGAGCGAGCAGGCCGGAGCGAGCAGGGCTGTCCTGAGTTCAATTCCCAACAGCCACATGATGGCTCATGGCCATCTCTACAGCTACAGTGTACTCATACACATAAAAAAATAAAACAAACAACCCCAAAAACTCAGGTGACAGCAGATGCTGAAGAAGATGTGGAGAAAGAGGAACACTCCTTCATTGCTGGTGGAATTGCAAGCTGGTACAACCACTCTGGAAATCAGTTTGGCAGTTCCTCCAGAAATTGGACATAGTACTACCAGAGGACCCAGCTTACCCAGGAGATGCTCCAACATGTTATAAGTACACATGCTCCACTATGTTCATAGCAGCCTTATTTATAATAGTCAGAAACTGGAAACAATTCAGTTGTCCCTCAATAGAGAAATGGATACAGAAATTGTGGTACATCTACACAATGGAGTAATACTCAGCTATTAAAAACAATGAATTTATGAAATTCTTAGGGAAATGGATGGATCTGAAGAATATCATCCTGAGTGAGGAAACCAAATCACAAAAGAACACACTTGGTATGCACTCCCTGATAAGTGGATATTAGCCCAGAAGACCAGAATACAGGAAGTACAATCCACAAATCACAAGAAACTTAAGAAGAAGGAAGACCAAAAGG
>JADRCD010228644.1:0-11674 GCA_019843815.1 Montemys delectorum
ATAAGATAATAATTTATCATTGCACATAGGTTATATGTGGTGCTGTAAAATTGCTGTTCACATAAAAATTTCAAAGTGTGAGAAAAATAGAACAAATTTAGGGACATGTTAGATTCCCTCCTGTTTATCTCAAATGCCTACCTCTTTCCTCTTTATGATAGTCGGGCATAGGGACCCTGGGTTCCTCCAAGAAGGAAGCAGGTATGAAATGAAAAGCTAAGCCCATATAGTAGCACACATATATTGAGAACATGCATGAGTTGATCTTTTTAAAAAGTTATTTATTTTTATCTTATATATATTAGCGTTTGTCTGCATGTCTGAATGTAAGTATGCATGTATGCATACCATGAATGTACCTGGTGTCCTCAGAGGCCAGAGAGGATGTCTGATACCCTAGAACTCGACTTACAGATAGCCCATAGCCATCATTGTAGGCGCTAGGAACTAGACCTGGGTCTTCTGCAAGAGCAGCCAGTTGTTGTTAACGATGAAGCCATCTCTCTATCCCTGCACTATCTAGTCTTAATCTTTTCTGATCTTCAGAGGAAGGAAAATGATACTGTACCCTTAAGGACATGGTTTAGTTTTAGAGAGGCAAGAATTTTTGAAAATTAGATAATGTTTAGTGTAGAAAATGAGAGATGTGGGGGAAATCAAGGATTTACTATTTCTTAAGCTAGGTACTTGCTAGACCACTTGGGCTAGTTTGACTCCCCCCTCCCCCACATACACACACACACATCAGGAGTCCATGAAACAGCTCTTATTATTATCCTACTATCACATAAGAGAGCGAGAGGTTAAAACAAACAACTGAAAACTAAACAACTATTTCACAATTCACAATTTGACAGGCAAAGGTAAGGATTGTTAACCAGACTTGGAGTCCTTAGGAAGACAAAATTACGTGCTGTATTTCATGCTGGTTTTAGGCTGGTTCTGCTGTGTAAGTAAAGCTGAGAGAGTCCAAAAGCTGTGGAAGAATGATTAGGAATCTGTGTCTGGGTGTGTGAAAATAAAGATGGGTAACAAACCAGCCAGTTTCCAAGGAAAATTCAAATTTTCTCTTCAATTGGAGCTATGAATTGGAATTTCAAAAATAGTCTACTTTCTAAAGCAGTGGTTCCCAACCTGTGGGTCATGACCCTTTGGACTCACATATTAGATACCTTGCATAGCTGGTATTTGCATTACAATTCATACTAGTAGCAAAATTACTGTTATGAAGTAACAACAAAATAATTTTATAGTTGGGGAGCATCATGTCATGAGGAACTGTATTAAAGGGTCACGGCATTAGGAAGGTTGAGAACCACTGGCCTAAAACGTTGACAGGAGAAGTTAATAGCCAAATGTATCTGAAGATAATGAGAAAGGAAGCAAGATGGAGTTCCCACCTCAGGGGCAGTTTCTGTTGGAACCAGACGTGAGTGACTATGCCCAGGAACACCGATTCGGGTTATCACAAATTCCATGTTCCAACATGGCGGCAGTTTCTTGTGGTGTTATATAAGCAAAGCAACGACAATAACAAAATGCACAAATCCACATGCTTTTCACCCACAATGGTGGAAACATTAGGTGAGTTGTTTATAGTGAATCAGGGGAGTCTATGTAATAGATCTTGGATACTATGTAGCTCCATTCTTCAGGTGAGTGGATGAGGTTTTTACCTATTAGTCACAGGATGTTAGATCAGAGCCACAGCAAGCTAAGAGATAAACTGTAACTGGACTGTGGACATGCAACATCCCAGTTTCTTCACAATCACCGCAGTGCTGACCACGGAGCCTGGTAGAAAGCTGAAAGTTGGGTAAGGTGTTCTAGTTAGGGTTTCTATTGCTGTGGTGAAACACTATGGCCAAAAACAAAAAGAAGAGGAAAGGGGTTATTTTACCCACAGTTCACCATCAAAAGCAACAAGGGCAGAAACTCAAGCTGGGCAGAAACTTGGAGGCAGAAGCTATGGAGAGGCCATGGAGGGGAGCTGCTTATGGAATCCAGGACCATCAACCCAGGGATGGCCCCATGTACGGTGGGCTAGGCCCTCCCCTATGAGTCACCGAGTAAAAGCATTCCCCACAGGCTTGACTGTAGCCTGACCTTAAGGAGATATTTTCCTGATTGAGGGTCCCTCCTCTCTGATAATTCTAGCTTGTGTCTAGTTGACATAAATTATTCAGCTTAGTTGACTCCTTGTCTACCTGACACACACACATCACGTCACCATTTAGCCCCCATCTTCCCTTTCTCATTCATTGCTAAGACCTCACATGGAAAACAAAAAGAACTTTAAAAGTCCCACAGTCTTCATTAATTCAAACACTTTAAAAGCTCGGTTTCATTAAAGCATATAATCTCTCTTTTTAAAAAAAAAAATCACAAATCTCTTTGAAAAGTTCCAAGTCTTTCAGAAGTAGGATCCTGTAAACATTAAAATTAAGTTAAAAATATACTCTTCAAGAAGAAGAACCAGGGGACAGCCACAATCTGAACAAAGCAAAAATAAACTACTACCAGCGTAAATAACTCAAGGCCCAATAATCTTGGATTCATTCATGATCTTCTGGGCCGCTCCAAGGGGGCTTGGGCCGTTTCTCCAGTTCTGCTCTCGGTAGCACACACAGCAGGTCTTGAAGGCTGTGGCAGGCTCCACTCCACTGCTGCTTCTAGTTTTGGTGGTCATCTCATGGTACTGACTTCTCCAAAATGCTGGGATATTCTGCTGCACCTGGGCTGCACGGTCACCAATGTGCTCCCCTGGGCTCTCTGATGAGAGACCTAGCCATACAGTGCCAAACCTCAGCTGCTTTTCATGAACATCTTCAAAACCAGCACCACAACTGGGTGACTCTTCCACTACCAAGTTTGTCTGTCAGCGGAAGGTACAACCTTGGCCATGTCTGGAATACAATATCTACCTGCCGACTCCAAGGAAGCAGCTTACAGAAGATCGCTCAGTGATGCTGGTCCCGTCTTGATCACCGCTGACTTCTCAGCTCCAGCTGACCAGCACCGAATAGTCCAGCAAAGTAAAGGTTTCACTTTAATAGTTCTGGTATCTTGTTAGTTATAGTTGGTTCTTCAGCCCCAGCTAACAAGAACCAGAGAATTTTTTTTTAATTGAATGTTTTCTTTATTTACAATATCTCCTTTCCCAGGTCCCCCCCCCCCAAAAAAAAAAAAAGAAAAAGAAAAGAAAAAAACCAAAAATTAAAACGAACCCTCCCCACTCCCCCTGCTTACCGCCCCACCTCCTCCTGCTTCCTGGCCCTGGCATTCCCCTACAATGGGGCATAGAACCTTCACAGGGCCAAGGGCCTCTCCTCCCATTGATGACCGACTTGGCCCTGGTAGAGTTTTTAAAATTCTCTCTGAAACTTCACAAGCCAGACTTTCATTGTTTGCATTGTCTTTAATGTTCTTATCTTCCAAGCTCCTACCAAGCAGCCCACTGAGATCTCAACACTCAATGGCTTTTCTTTCTTTTTAAAAAAGATTTATTTTATTTTATTTTATGTGTATTTTGCCTACATGCATATGTATGTGCCTGCCTGGCCTCTCACAGCAATACAGTTTGTCTTAATCAGGGTTTCTATCACTGTGATGAAACAAAGAGGAGCAAAGGGTTTAGTTTGCTCACACTTCCATATAACAGTTTATCATCAAAAGTAATGAAGACAGGAACTCAATCGGGGCAGGAACCTGGAGGCAAGAGCTGATGCAGAGGCCATGGAGGGATGCTGCTTACTGGCTTCTTACTTCCAATGGCTTGCTCAGCCTACTTTCTTACAGAACCCAGGACTGCCAAGGTAACATCAACCACAATGGGCTCTTCCCCAAGAATCAGTAATTAAGAAAAGGCTCCATGGGCTTGACTATAGCCCAATCTTACAGAGACATTTTTTCTTGCGTGAGGTTCCTCCCTTCTCTCTGATGACCCTAGCCTGGGTCAAGTTCACACAAACTATCCAGCACTTTAGGCTTATTTTCAGAAACTTGCGGTCACAAGTCTAAATGGAGGAGAAAATGGGAAGGCTGTGAACCCGAGGCTCCACCGTCACCGAGGCTAGTCTTTACGAAACCTGCAATTCAGCAATATTGGAATCGTAATACATTTGTCATCCCTAAACTTCTGTTCCTGGAATGGAATGTACTCTACATTGTGCTTCTCAAGTCCTCAGCCATCAGGATTCTTACAACACGCTGGAACTCTCTTTGGGCTGGGCTTCGTAGGCTGTAAAAATGCTCTGTAAAGTGCGCTTCATCAAACAAACGTGACGCAGAGCAGCGAGAGCGAGGGCTTGCAACTTTTTCCAGGAGATATGCAAATCCCCTTAGTAGATACTGTCCAGACGTTTCTTTCTTGCTTTTTTCCCTGACCACGTAGGCTTACTGCCACAGGCAGTTACAAACCTGATCAATAACCATCTAGGGAGAACCCGCTGCTATGAGCTAAGTAAGCTCTAGGGGTCAGAGATCTCTCTGGCAGATGAACTTTAGGATAGAGCAGGGGCGGGGCATGACCTAGTACCTGGCAGCACTGCTGACTGGTAGATGAGAAGGTTGTTCCTTCGAAGCTGCCGCTGATTGGCTGCAGGAAGGAAGACTTAATGACGTACTTAAAAGTTAAGCAAACACCTCCTCCTCCTTCTGCCCCCCCGCCCCCCTAGTCAATTTTTTGCAGGGAAATCAGAGTCTGTCGGGTCCAGATTCAGGAGCCCTGGGAGGCTGGGGACTGATCCAGAACCTACAAGGTGAGAAGGGGACCGGGAGGGCGACTCGGATGCAGGCGCGACCTCTTCCTGCAGGATGCACTTTGGAGCTCCCAGCTCAACCGCGGGACTCCAGCTGTTAGCGGAGAGCTGGGCCTCCCGCCCCGAAGCCGCGGGGCGACCTCGAGGCTCACTGTCACAGAACTAGGGAGGTGGGACAAGCTTTAGGCTTCGCTGCCCAGCTTTGCTGGGGGGAGGAGGAAGGGCTGCGGGCTCAGCTCCTCGGTTTCTGAATAGAAAGGGGGAGGGGCATGCACTTTGGCGAGTGGGCTCTGGGGGTTGTGGTGCTGTGGCTGAGGAATACAATACGGTCAGTGTTAAAATTAAAGTTGCAGAGTGAATAACTTACTTATTCAAAGACTGAAAGCTTCTTTGCCTGTGGTGGTTGATGGAGGGAGTAAGATTCTCTTTGGCCTCTTCCTAGTCCCCTTGGCTGGGTGGAATTCTGATAACCAGACTTCCCCAGCCCTAGCTGCAGGTTTAGGACTGGTAACTGTGTCTGAGATAGAGACCTGGCTGCGTTTGTCTGTAGTCTCTTTGAGATAGGCATGAAAAAGTTAGACAAGTTGTGTTTCTGCTGTCCAAAACTCATGACACTCTGGACGGCTGTGCCAGCTAGGCCAGTGCTCAAGGAGAGTGCTCTGTGGACCCACTTTGTTACCAACTCTGCATGGTTGAATGGAGGAGGTGGAGAGAGGGGGGGGGGAGGGAGGGAGGGAGATAGACAGAGACAGAGACAGACACGCAGAGATGCAGAGACACAGAGAGAATGAATAAATGAAATAGTTCCTAAATCTGTAGAGACTGTCATTTCTTGGATATTATGGGTAATGACTTGTGAGAATGTGGGCCAGGTGAAGGTCTGTACACCAAACTGAATGACCAGTGATTTATGCAGAGTCCTTCCAGTTCTTTACTCAAGACACAGGTGGCCTGGCGCTCGCGCGCGTGCGCGCGCGCACGTGTGTGTGTGTGTGTGTGTGTGTGTGTGTGTGTGTGGTCGAGGACGTGTGCATTTTGCTATCCACTCCTCCCTGCCATGAAGGTGAGAAGACTTAGAGCTCATAACTTGCTGGCTGTGCAATCTGGTTGTCATTCTGTGAAGTGACATAGGAAGATAAAGGAGTTTATTATTTACTGGACTTATTTCCACAATCTTCTAGAAAAATCCATACATCTTATCACAGTTCCTATACTCACTGACTGTAAAGTGTCTTCAGTTGAAGATGCATTCCTACTTCAGGGATGATAAAGTGTGAAGACATACCTTAAACGTGTTGAAATAAAGAGTTAAAATGGTAATGAATTTTACATATTCGCCGTGTCTAAAGAGCAGCTTTCAAGATGGGCTCTTGCAATCTTTTCTTTCTTTCTCTCTGAGAAGTGTAATTTACCACAGGGTGGCAAAGAGCAAGGACTGGTTGTGTGTTCTACTAGGGGTGTGGCTATCGACGGAAGCAGCAGGCTAGGAAACCTTTTTCCATTCTTCACATTTCTTGTCTACAGCATGTGAGACTGGCTTAGCTCACTAGGTGGACGAAGCTCCAACCGCCTGGAGAGTTAGTCAGATTGAGTAGATGATGCACAGAGTAAGGTCAGGTGCTGGGACCGGACCTCGTAGGTGGGGCGGAACTCCTTGGCATCTGCCTCCTGTTGGAAAGGTTGGCTTCTGGTTAGTGTGGTTAATGATCCACTGCTGAAGACTCAGGTGAGAGTCTTAGTGCTTCACTTCCCTGTTTAGTGTACTTTGGCTGGATTTTACAAGCTGATTTATGTTTTAAAACTCCCAATGCACGTGTAGCTCACATCACCCACTCTCTCCTGAGCTTAATGGAGTCAGAATAATATGGCTAAAGGGACTTTTCCTTTTCTTTTAAAAGATATTATATTTAAACATTTATTTATTCTCTCTCTCCCCCCTTCCTTTCTCCCCCTCCTTCCCCCTCTCTCTCCCTCTCTTCTCTCCCTCTCTTCTTCTTCTTCTTCTTCTTCTTCTTCTTCTTCTTCTTCTTCTTCTTCTTCTTCTTCTTCTTCTTCTTCTTTTTCTCTCTCTCTCTCTCTCTCTCTCTCTCTCTCTCTCTCTCTCTCTCTGTCTCTCTTTGTCTGTGCATACAGGGGTAGGGAGGATGAGTTGACAATCTGGTTCTTATTTATGTGTCTATCATGTGTCCCTTACTGTCTAGGCTTTTATGATGTCTATTTAAACTTTGTCATCATTTATTTTACATAAATAATTTTTAAAAATTTTTAACTGGCCCACAGAATCATAGAACTATATATATTATTGGGTATCATGTGGGTTTTTTTTTTTTGGATGCATGCATGTATCATGTACTGCTTGAATCCAGATAAACATATTGTACTGGCTGGTTTTGTGTGTCAACTTGACACAAGCTGCAGTTGTCACAGAGAAAGGAGCCTCCCTTGAGGAAGTGCCTCCACGAGATCCAGCTGAAAGGCATTTTTCTCAATTAGTGATCAAGGAGGGAGGGCCCAGCCTGTAAGTGGTGCCATCCCTGGACTGGTAGTCCTGGGTTCTATAAGAAAGCAAGCTGAGCAAGCCAGGGGAAACACTCTAGTAAGCAGGGCTCCTCCATGGCCTATGCATCAGTTCCTGCCTCCAAGTACCTGACTTATGTGAGTTCCAGTCCTGACTTCTTTGGTGGTGAGCAGCAATGTGGAAGTGCAAGGTGAACAAACCCTTTCCTCCCCAACTTGCTTCTTGGTCATGATGTTTTGTGGAGGAATAGAAACCCTGACTAAGACATATATTGTCATCTCAAACTTTTGCAATTTCTTTACTGTGAAGATAGTAGAATCCCTCCTGGTTTGCCAAACTAGACACTGTCTTTCTATTAGATGTCTAATTGCACAATAGATTTACTCTTTTTTTAAAGTGTTGGGGTTTTCTGATGTGCCGTTCACCTGGGATACAGAAAGGAATAAATCATATTTCCTACCCTGGACTATAAAGTTTAGTAAGGAGACAGGAATGTATCAGAGAAATATTTTGTATTGTACTGCAGTTCAGAACATTGATTTCCATTTCACTGAGTCTAAATCCATTAGCTAGCAGAGTCATTTTTTGTGTGTGTTTGATTGATTGTTTTATTTTATTTTTTTGAGTCAGGGTCTTACTATGTAGCTCTGGCTGTTCTGGAACTCACTAAGGACAGGCAAGCCTTGAACTCACAGAGATCCACCTGTCGCTGCCTCCCTCCCCCCCATGTACTAGAATTAAAGGCATGTGCCATCAAACCAGAATTTGAGAGTCAGGTTTTTATATCACTGCGTGGTAGCAGCAGCTGAGAGACTAATATGAATATTCTCAGACCAGATAAATTAACACTAAGAGACCTGTGAGTTTACATGTGCTAGGAAGACATGGTATATGGAAATATACCAGTGTGTATTTTGTTTTAAAGTACTGATATATGTGGCTAGGGAGATGGCCCAGAGATGAAAAGCACTTGCTGGTTTTTGCAGAGAACTGGAGTTTGGGATCCAGATCCTTAAAAGTCTCTTTAGGATTACTTTTGTTCCTGTGTCAAAACAAGCAAACAAACAAACCACCCACCCAATAGAAGCAATTTGAGGGGAAAACGATTTACATCATAAGATTTACATCACATTGCAAGAGGGGATGCAATCCATCCTGGAGGGAAGGCATGAGTCGCTGATCACATGTGGTCCTTAGGAAGAGATGGATGCTGATGCTCTGGCTTCCTCCATTCCTTTCCTTCAGTTCCAGATCCCACCCTGTGGGATGCTACCATCCATGTTCAGGGAGGGTCTTCCCTCCTCTGTTAAACATCTCTGCAGCTACCTCGAAGACACGCCAGAGGTGTGTCTCCTGGGTGATTCTAAATCCAGTCAAGAGGACAGTGAAGACTGCCCATCGCAGTCCAGGCGCTTTTTAAAAATGTGTTTCCTTTTTAACCATTTGGCTAGGTGATAACAGGCTCCCCATGGAAGCGTTTGAAAAATGTACTGGTGGAAAGGGAAATGAAAATCCGGGGCCAGTGCCTTTGCAAATCCAGGCTTCGTTCCAATAAGCCTTGAGCTGGGAGCGATTTGCCTTAGCTGGGACTAAGCCGTTGTCAGATGCTTTGTTAACACTGGAACGCCTTTGAAATTCCCAGGAACACTATGGTCTGGAGAACGGGCTAAGAAGCATAGCTATGAAGCCACTATATTAGTTTACACGCCCTAGGAAGTTATGGTATATGGAACTACAACAACGTATATTTGTTTTAAAATTCCAATATATGTGGCTGAGGAGGTGGCCCAGAGATGAAAAGCACTTGCTGGTTTTGCAAAGAACCAGATTGGTATCCAGCTCCCACGTCAGGCAGCTCATAACTAGCTGCCACTGCAGTTTAAGGGTTGGGATATCCTCTTCTGGCTTCAGAGGCTGTGAAGACACAGAAACACATATACACTAAGTAAAATAAATCTTAAAACTCCAAGTATATTTTAAAATGCAGCTGCATTTTTGAATGAGCCAAAAAGACAAATATAAATAATTTGCATTTTTTATATATTAACTTATTTCTCCACCTGGTGTCTATGTTAACCCTTAATAGTTGATGCAGGAGTATATCTGATTGCTGCAAATAAATTAGCATTGAAAAGCTTCTCCATGTGATTTAGTAGTTTCAGTCACTGAATTATGGGGCATGGGATTGTTTTAAAGATTTAAAACAAATGGTCCCTAAGACAGGCCTGAGTATGAAGACCAGAGATGGAACATTTGGTTTTAATTTCTTCAACAATGAATGTGCATTCCTAAGCTTATTCATGTCCCAGTGGAAGTGGGTGAAAGTTAAGGGAAGCCATGCTTAGGTGTTCATTATTCTGTGCGTGCGCATGGGCCCAGTGATTCCCAAGTTTACAAAGCATTTTGCTTGAGGAGGTGCTGTACAAAGGGATGGAGGAACAGAAAGGAAGTTTTGATGTTTGACAGAAGAATCGCAGAGCTCTGTGAAAGGCCTGAGGAGATGGCTCATTTAGAAACTTACTTGCTGCGCAATCACGCTTGAGCGCCTGAGAAAGAGCAGCTGGAGGTGCTGTTACAGAGCGAGTTCTGTTGCTACAGAGCAGAGCTGTTCTCCTGCTGTCAGAATATGTCTTTGCAACTCACCGTGGTACTCTGGTGACTGTCAGAGGCATTTCAAGTTCCTGACAAATCCTATGTGAGTCGGAATATACTGTAGAGCTAATTTATTTCTCCATAAAGGCACAGAGAATACTTTTAAGCTTACATTTGAAATATTGTACATTTTATAAAGTTATAAATTTAAAATTTATAAATTTTAATATTACATTTGAAATAAGCTTGTATTTGAAATATTGGCCTTTCCATGAATCTCCCTAGACCTTTCCCTGCCTCCTGTCCTCGAATCCTCCTTACTTGGCTGCCCTTACTTATCAGCATTCAGTAAAGTCAACTGATCTCACTAGAGTCAATAGATAAGCCAAAAGCATTCCTCATTGCCTGAAAACAAACGTGGCATTGACTTCCTAATATTTTCTCAAAGATCACAAGATCCTGGGCCAGGAAATCCCAAAGATCTCTCTAGGCCACCGCAGGTAAATGCCTCTTCCTGTCAGTGCCGTTCTTGAATCCTCATGATACTCTATTTCTGCTTGTTTTCATGGTGTTGGGGACGGGACCTGTTTTCATGCTAGGCACATGTTCTTTCTTCAGGCTCTACTCTCAGCCACTTTCCTATTTGTTGATGACCTTAGGTGACTGGGAAGCTCTGTGCTGAGAACAAGTTTCAAAGTTCACCAAGTTCTAAGTGACCAGTAAGACCTCCTATAATCTTGGCTCTTTTTGTTCACAAACAACCAGAGGTCTAGATTTTTACCTTGGCAGAAACTTGGGTAAGATTTTCAGTTGACAGAGGAATAGGGGTCAGGAGGGGAGAATTGATAATTTACTAAAGTGGACAGTGGACACTAGGTTTCTCTTTGAAGCCAGAGCTGGTGAGATTAGCTGTGTGTCAAATTTCCTCAGAGAGTACAATCTCTGGCCTTCAGCAAAGCAGAGTAAAACCACTGGTTTTAAGCTTTGTCCTAGTGATTGTGTTTCCACTCAGAAGTGAACCGCCCAGTCAGTCTCTGGGGTCCTATTCTTCATCCGTGTATGGGGAGAATCACACTATCTACTTGAGATTTTGGCCAGATGGAAATGAGCTTGTATCTGCAAAAGGGTGCAGCATAGCGCTGGCCTTACAATACTTAAACCAGTGGTAGCCATTGTTTTGTTTGTTGTAAAATGTAAATTACAGGAATCGAATGATTTTAGGATTCCTAACAAAAACTGAATGTAGTAGCTTCCTAAGATTCAGTCTCTGATTTTGTATTCTAGTTTCCTTAGACCAGCAATTCTTAACTTGTGAGTCACAACCATTTGTGTGTGTGTGTGTGTGTGTGTGTTGGGGGGGTGACAAATACTCTTTCACAGGAGTCACCTAAGAACATGTGAAAACACAGATATTTACATTGTGCTTCCTAACAGTAGCAAAATTACAGTCATGAAGTAGAAACAAAAAATACTATTATTGCTGGGGGTCACCACCCCATGAAGAATGCCTTCAAGGGTTGCAACTTTAGGAAGATTAAGAACCACTGCCTCATCGTGGTACGCGCATCGCCTGCTGTCTCCTTGCCAACCTCACCAACTCCAGAGAAGGAAAGGATGTCACTGAGTTTGGGAAGAGAACTTTGGTTAATAATCAAGCTTGGACTGGTGCTTGCAAGAAGGGGGATTAAGTAATAGGAACATGCACACGCGCCTTCATTTAGGGCCAAGAAGGGAGGTTCATAGTATGGCCACCTATGAATTCAAGAAATGAAGTGTGTGTGTGTGTGTGTGTGTGTGTGTGTGT
>JADRCD010228647.1:0-28433 GCA_019843815.1 Montemys delectorum
GAAGAGGAAGAGGAAGAGGAAGAAGAAGAAGAAGAAGAAGAAGAAGAAGAAGAAGAAGAAGAAGAAGAAGAAGAAGAAGAAGAAGAAGAAAAATGTTCACACATGAAGAAGATGAAGTAAATGTATAATTCGGGGGGGGGGGTGAGGGAAGGAACTGGGGTGGATTCTCAAGCAGCAACTGGCATAGGAGAAGGTCAGGCTAGATCTGCAAGAAACCATCAGTAGAAGGAGGAACAGAGGGCACAGGGTGTAACCCCTCTCTGTTAGACCAGGTGAAGCACTGATTCTAATGCTGTCAAAGAGCACATTTCCAGGGCTGACTCCTCAGCCTCCTTAGCTCAGTGAGCAGAGTCCTTGTCTGACATGCTTGAAGACCTGTGGTTCTTCTGTTCCCGTCAAGGGAAGGTGCAGCCATCTCTGTCCATGGGCAGCAGTTCACTCACAGAGACACTAAAGCACATATGAATGTTTCACGAATAAACCCTAAGGCTCTCCAGGTAAGTGAGAAAGCATGTTGAAAATAAATTTTCAAGGTAAAAATACTTTCCACACCTTGAATGTTCAGCATTTCCTAAAGATTCTGTGCTAAGGATTGCTCTGTGAAGCAGTGGAACTTTCTAGAGGTAGTGCCTCAAGGAAGGTTTTTAGGCCATTGAAGACAAGCCCATGAATGCGGTTGTGTGGGTGTGGTCTGTTTGTCTTCCTCTTTTTTACTTCCTTGACCTAACTTGCGTTTCTACCATGATGCATTGCCACATGTTCAAAGCTATACCAGCAACCTGTCACAGACTGAAACTTCTAAAAGCTCTCACCAACACAAATCGTCTCTCTTTATTGAGCATCTGAGGTATTTTTTTATGTAACAGACTGCTGACTGACACCACACTCTTGTACTTAAATTTGGGAATCTCTGTCTACTCATCCTGGTTTCTTGCCCTGGAGAAGATCTGGCCCTGTAGTCAGGAGAGTTACCTGGTAGAGTGTATTTGGCTTTCAGAGATCCTGTCTGTCTAAGATAATCATGAGTCAGCTGAGCAACAGTTCCATTCAGCTCCTGTGTTTGCCCCTCCTGGACTGACTCTTTGGTGTCTTGCGGGACTGTCATGTTTTATTTCTCATTATTGTTTCTGGTTTAATCTTATAACAAAATATATCAGATGACAAATGGATTTCACGAAATACACAGTGACTTAGCCGCATTACAAAAGGTAGTGAATTTTGGATGAATTTTGAAACAACTTTTGATACTGCAGTATTCCTGCTGACTCTGAATAGTAGTCTGAAAGCCTTCTAGTGGCGTTCATATGCATAAGATAATGCAGGACTCTTTGAGACTATTGGCTCTTAAGTACATATTTACACTTAAAAGAAAAAAAATAGACAAAGCTCAAAATTAAAGAATATGTAGATGTTTTCCTTTACTTGTACTTTTGAGAATATTTTCTATAGCTTTCAATAGAAAAGTTATGTTAATATTGTTCTCATCCATTCATTTCAGTGAAAACTCCCCTAGCCTACTGTCACCTTAGAAGCATGAAGACTATCAGAGGTGCTGAGACTGGGGGTTAAGAGTTTTAGAGGTGGATAAATAGTCAGGATATTAAATTTCTGTTCATTTCCTAATTACTGAGTAGCCTTGGAGATGTTCAGATTTTTCTTTTTCTTTTTTCTTTTTTTTTTTTTTTTTTGAGCCTCAGGGTCTTCAAGTTCTTGTAAGCCAATGTATAATCCTTGGAATGTTCCCAGGAGTAATTAGAATTTATGTGTGGTGATGAACTCAGGTTTGTTTGTCTTCCTCATCCTCCAGATGAAAGAAAGGAGGCTCTCTGAGTTAACCCTACTCCCACACTGCCACCAGTAAGAAGACACAGCTCCCAGCTCAAGTTTCACACGCTCCCCCAGTTCGGCTCCCCTTTCAGGCAGTGGCCTGTAAACTGTTCCACCTAACGTGTACATTTAATGAAACATCTACAGACTATCCTCGGGACTGCCTTCTATGAGTAGTCACCCTATAGGGATGGGTGATTAGTGTTGGAAGCACGGAAGGTGAAGGCCTTGGAAGCCAAAGTCTACATACAGCACGAGTCATCTCTTAGCGCTGACTGCTGGAAGTCAAGTGTGTGGGCTCTGGTGCCATTTGTCTGCTCATGGTCCAATACCAGGCTTGCCCTAACTTTCTCTGGTGTCTTGATGGGACCTCTCAGGCCACTCGTCACCCTTTAGGTCACTTGGTTTCTCCCAGTTGTGGAATTCTCGCTGAATCTCTATGCCAGGTGAGGTTCAACTTCATGCATCAAGGGGAATGCTGACCAGAATCTATCTTATGGAATACCCTTTAAAATAGAATTTCTTACCTATGGGTCATGGTTCGTTTGGCAACTCTGTCTCCAAAAATATTTACAGTGTGATTCATAACAGCAATGAAATTACAGTTAGGAAGTAGCAGCAGAAATACTTTTATGGCTTGGGGTCACCACAACAGGAGGAACTGTATCAAGGGTCGCAGCGTCAGGAAGACTGAGAACCGCTGCTTTAAAGAAACACTAGTATGTAATATATGCCAATAAAGTTTTCTTTGGCTAAGTGGGTTTGCAGAAAGCTATGTTAGATAGTGTACTGGCTAGTTTTGTGTGTCAACTTGACACAGGCTGGAGTTATCACAGAGAAGGGAGCTTCAGTTGGGGAAGTGCCTCCATGAGATCCAGCCATGGGGCATTTTCTCAATTAGTGATCAAAGGGGTGGTGCCATCCCTGGGCTGGAAGCCTTGGGTTCTATAAGAGAGCAGGTTGAGCAAGCCAGGGGAAAGCAAGCCAGTAAGGAACATCCCTCCATGGCCTCTGCATCAGCTCCTGCTTCCTGACCTGCTTGAGTTCCAGTCCTGACTTCCTCTGGTGATCAACAGCCATGTGGAAGTGTAAGCCAAATAAACCCTTTCCTCCCCAACTTGCTTCATGGTCATGATGTTTGTGCAGAAATAGAAACCCTGACTGAGACAGATAGTAATAAGAAAGGTTTTTTTTTTTCTTTTTAAATTGTCTTTCCAGAGTTATAAATATGTCCAATTGCTCTGTAAACATCTGAGAGAAAAATAAGATATGTACTGTTTCTCAAACTTAGTAGGCCACTGGATTTTCTTTTACAGAACACCTTGAGACTCAGGTTCCTTGAACACTCTTTGGAAAAGCTTGGTGTAGGCAGGCTCTGTTTACCTTGGACACTTCTTACTTCACCTGAAGTCTTTACTTATTACTCTTCCCCTCCCCCTTCTTCCTCCTCCCTCTCTTTCCCTTCCTCTTCTCCTCCCTTTCATCTTCTCCCACCTTCCTTCCTACCTTTCTCCCATCTTCCTTTTTCTTGGAATTAGGAATTCATCCTGGAGTGATTTTTGAGCTAAGAGGGCTGGATAAAAATGTCCTTCTTATAAAAGACTATATCCACCCCTTTATTGGAGTCAAATCTACTGATTAAAGGACATTAGTCAACAGCCAAGCAACTTTGATATGCTTTTTCCTTTTTTCCAAAGGCTGGGCCTTTGTTTAATATACAGTGTGGCCATAGGGCTTGAATATGAATTCATTTATGCAACAAGTAGTTTCCTAGTTTCTGCTCTATTTGAGTCTACTTGTTTTCTCAGAAAGAATGAGACGGTCTACACGGTCTACACGGTCTACACGGTGAAACCATACCGAATCCTCAGTTCCACTCATACTTCCTTTCAAATAATACTGTTGATATTTTCCTTCGAATAGTCGTGTTGAATATTTGTAGAATTGAAACAAGCAGTTGGAACATGCCAGGCTTTATGTTAAACTCTGTTTGTCTCTTTAACTTCTGCAGGCAGCCAAGAAGAAAAGCTAAAACCTGGGTGGTACGAGGAAAGACTGCTAACAGTAGAAGAAACATCTTGAACCACATCTAATAAGCCAGGAAAATAAAATCTGAATTCTCTCCCTGAAGCGCTTCTCTTTTATCTTGTAGGAAGTAGATAGTCCGCCAGCTCCTCAGGGTTCTCAGAGTGTATGCATTTGAACATTTTTTTTTAACAAAGACAAAGAACAGCCACTGGGCCCAAGCCTAGAAGAGATATAGTTTGCTCCTTCTTGGTTACATCTGTCTCGTGCATGAAGAAAACTTCTCAAGGTCCTGCCACTGCCACTGTCACTGTGAGACCTTTATCCTAACCCCTCTTGTTGCTATAGACTGTGGTGAGAGGCCTCACGGGCCATAAAGGCATGGAGATAAGCAAATGGATTTTCAGATGCTCCGGCTCAGCTTCACACCTATCGAACCAGTTGCTTGGCCATAAGTGACATTCAAGAACTAGTGTTTGCTTAGGCCACAGGGCACTTGGCTTTTGAGCTTAGGGGTACACTTTTATTTTATTTTATGTTTTGTTAAAATACCAGGGTCTGGACCCAGGCTTAAATACCAGAACATTCAAACAATTCAGAACAAGAAGCATCCACGTGCGGAGACACAGCTTCTTATGGCGAGCATAACCCTGACCCGCCATGTCACCTTAGAGCCTGTTGCCTTTCCTGACTGCCTTCACTGCCATACATCAAAGAGTATTCACCCCTAGAATAATAGCCAATGAATTTATATCTCCCTTTGACTGTTTTATAATACTTATTGATCCTAGTGCCTGGCTTAAAAGTCTTTCCTGCTGGGTCTCAGTTCTGATCAATGTTTGTAATTTCATTGATAAAACATAGTCTTAAGAGAGAATAATTCCTGCCACAAGGTTTTATTGGAGATGTGCTCTTGAGTTCTCACATACTGCTACTTTATTTTATTTATATTTTTTAGCTCGTGTGACAAATATTGGTTAGCTGCTCACCAGCTCACCAAGCCATTTCTCTCCCTTTTCTTCAGACACAGAGTATATTTCTCCAAAGAGAACAACACATTGGTGTGCTGTGGGCAAAGGGAGACCATATGTGGCTTTTTTTTTTTTTTTTTTTTGGATCCAAGGGCTTTCCTACCATTGAACTCTGCCCCCTGCCCCACTTCTGTTTTTGTAAAAAAAAAAAAAAAAAAAAAAAGAAAAAAAAATGGGCATGAGTGTCTGGGTTGAAGGGACAGAATCCAGGACAGAAGGAAGCATCAAGGTGCTCTTGAATCATGCTGGGGTGGGTTTAGGGGCTGGGGGCAGGAGCTGGGTGGAGCAAGTATCTCACCGCAATGTCCATTTCTGACTGTGTGTATAGAAGAAACAACCTTCCGTGTCCTCTGAGCCTCTTTGCCGTCTGTCTTGAGCTTGTGTTTGGCGTTAATGGATCCCGTTACAGTCTCTGAGAAGCAGCAGGAGTTGTCGAGCAGAGGCGCGTGCACTTTGGAGCACAGCAGAGCTGGACTCACAGCTCTGGCATTTATTGCTGCTGACCTTTGACACGTTTCTTAATTGTCCTGCTGAGGTAGCGGCTGTCAGATGACCAGTAAGGCCTGAGATACTTGGTCCATATGCATTTTGGGCTCATGTGACAATAGCTGCTTCTCTTTCAACTTATTCTTACTCTTCCCTTCTTCCTTCTCCTCCCGCCTCTCCCCCCCTTCCAGATTTTTGACAGTACTGGAGGTCAGACTCAGCGTCTCTGGATGCTAGGCAAGGATTATACAACTACGCTAAAGTTCTAGTCCACAACAATTTTTTTCTTAGTGAGCTTACTCTCTTGGCAAGCTGGTGTGAACCAAATAGTATTTCATTTTCTCTCTTTTGCCCATCGTGGCTGATGATTTAATAACTAGCTAAAGGTTTCAGGTGCTCCAAGGTCTTTGGAAGTCATTCCTGAGACACATCAGAGCCACACTGGAGGCATATCTGCATTTTCCATAGAATAAGGAAAGCATCACTTGCTGCTTCCCCGAAAAGAGAGGTAAAATACATTCTAGAAGAGAAGGGGGGGGGGGAGGGAAAAGGGGGGCGGGGGGCGGGGCTCCAGCGGCTGCAACCAGAGAACGGTGATTACTGGCCTAGACCAAAACAACTAAAATTTTTCAGTGCAGGCAAGGTCTTGCCCTCCTGGGGGTGCCTGCCTGTGGGCTCTGACTTCTTCCTTTCCTGGCTCTGACGGGTGAGTGGTTGTGGATGGTGAGAACACGTTCTGTGTCCTGGTATTTGGGCATTTTCTTTCTTGCCAGCACAACCAGGGCTGTGCTGCATCCAGTGGGTACAGTTAAGTGTCTCAGTGACGAAGAGGAACAGAGCGGTAGGAAATCCACATTCACGGTAGCAATTGTCTCAGTGGGCTCTGAGCCATGACATCTCAAATCTTTTTTTTTTTTTTCTGGTTTTTCGAGACAGGGTTTCTCTGTGTAGCCCTGGCTGTTCTGGAACTCACTCTGTAGACCAGGCTGGCCTTGAACTCAGAAATCCGCCTGCCTCTGCCTCCCAAGTGCTGGGATGAAAGGCGTGCGCCACCACGCCCGGCCGACATCTCAAATCTTATGCTCTGTCTTGCCTTATAGAGACTGACTAAACTGCTAATTCCATAAAAAAAATCCATAGAAAGATCATGAATTAGCATTTATACATAGCATTTATACATATATATATATATACATTAGTTTTAAAATATAGTCAACATATATCATATATATGTATGTATGTGTGTGTGTATACGTATACACACACACACACACACATACATATATAGTCAATTTGTTTTTGGTTTGTGTTGCCTGTTGTACTGGCTAGTTTTGTGTGTCAACTTGACACAGGCTGGAGTTATCACAGAGAAGTGAGCTTCAGTTGGAGAAATGCCTCCATGAGATCCAGCTGTGGGGCATTTTCTCAATTAGTGATCAAAGGGGTAGTGCCATCCCTGGGCTGGAAGTCTTGGGTTCTATAAGAGAGCAGGCTGAGCAAGCCAGGACAAGCAAGCAAGCAAGCCAGCAAGGAACATCTCTCCATGGCCTCTGCAACAGCTCCTGCTTCCTGACCTGCTTGAGTTCCAGTCCTGACTTCCTCTGATGATAAACAGCCATGTGGATGTAAGCTGAATAAACCCTTTCCTCCCCAACTTGCTTCTTGGTCATAATGTTTGTGCAGGAATAGAAACCCTGACTAAGACACCTGTCTTGATACTAAGCTAGAATTGTAGGGAAACGCTTTAATGGCCCCTGAGCTGGAGATTATCTGGATAAATATTTCAAATGCTGTCTTTGCTTTGCCTATCCAGGTACAGTTAGAACACAGAGCTGTGTTAGGGCACAGCTACTCCAGCGCAGGGGAGCAGGGAATGGTGATGGTGGTTGTGGTATGTTGGGGATGTGGAAGTCGGGGAAGTGCTGATTTGAATAAAAATGGCCCCAATAGGCCCATAGGGAGAGGACCTATTAGGAGGTGTGGCCTTGTTGGAGTAGGTATGGCCTTGTTGGAGGAAATATGTCACTAGAGGGTGGGCCTTGAAGTCTCAGATGCTCAAGGCTGGGCAGTGTGTCACTGTCATTTCCTGCTACCTGCAGATCCAGATGTGGAACTCTCAGGTACCTCTCCAGCACCGAGTCTGCCTATCTGCTGTCATGCTTCCCACCGTGATGATAATGGACTGAACTCTGAACTGTCAGCCAGCAGCCCCATTCAGTATTTTCCTTTATAAGAGTTGACATG
This sequence comes from Montemys delectorum, assembly GCA_019843815.1. NCBI lineage: Eukaryota > Metazoa > Chordata > Mammalia > Rodentia > Muridae > Montemys > Montemys delectorum. The sequence goes on from JADRCD010228647.1 coordinate 7,614, forward strand.
GTCATGGTGTCTCTTCTCAGCAGTAAGACCCTAACTAAGACAGAGAGGAAGGTAGGGGTAGTTATTGTGTGCTGGCTTTGGTTTCTATTTACCTTATTTTGCAAAAACAGAGCGGAAATTGAGTTCTTTAGTCTATTCTATGTGTATCAGCTTTTTTTATAAGGAGTAAGGGTGTATAAAAATTAAATTCTCATTTTAATGCCATTAAGCAGCAAGCGAATAGACTTTTATTTAAAGACATGTGTCCATTGGGATAATGTAATTGTTTTGATATTATCTGGTACAGCCCGTTTAGAATTCTCCAAGCACTCAGATGTGGTCAATTGCATAGTTTGGAAGAGTGCAGTTGAATAAGGTTCTCTTTTATTCTTTTTGTTAGAGAATTATTTACTTAAGAAAGGGGTCACAGCGGGGCGTGGCGGCGCACGCCTTTAATCCCAGCACTTGGGAGGCAGAGGCAGGCGGATTTCTGAGTTCGAGGCCAGCCTGGTCTACAGAGTGAGTTCCAGGATAGCCAGGGCTATACAGAGAAACCCTGTCTCGGAAAAAAAAAAAAAAAAAAAAGAAAAGAAAAGAAAAGAAAAAAGAAAGGGGTCACAATCATCTATTCTACTTTCACTCTCCGGCTTTCTTGGATTCCCAGTAAGGGGCAGAAGAAATCTGTAGCTAGAATACGACTTCCAGGTATGAGGGATGCAGAGATTCTGACCAATGAGCTCCCTTAACAGCCCCAAGGCAGAGACTATTGTTGCTATCCGCACAAGTAACCCTTTCTTTGTCACAGAAAGGTATCTGACTCTACAAAACATGCACGGGTGCAGCATTGAGAATGGAAAGAGGGTCAGATCAGGGAGTCTTGTGTTCGATTCACTTCTATCCCATGCTTCTCTGACCTCCCAAAGACCAGGAGACTGTGAGCAAAACCATCTTTCTCATTCAGTTTCTCTATGTGCACATTCACACGTGTGGTATGCATAGAGCTGTGCTGTGACCCGTCTCGGACCTTGCTGTGCACGGCGAACCAAGTTTGATGCCATCAGTGGAGGGGTTGACCACTCCATTCAGTCTTTGCCATCACTCACTGTATCAATGAACCCACCCATCACTCTCACCTATGTTAGGAGATGCATAGTGAAGCCAGGAGGAAGTGAAGCAGGCTGTGACATACTGTTGTGTGCTTAGTCACACTCTGTGAGCAGGCATCGACTGGCTTCTTTTTCTGAGGCTAACATGCCACTTTCAGAGGGGATCATTTCCCTGGCCAGTCTTTGGTGGAAGCTGAGGATGCGTTGAAAAGTCCATGCTCCCACTGTAGAGGTCCAGTGGACTCATGGGGTCCAGGCCCCAGCCTGCTGGGCAGGTGTTTTTGTCCTGGAAGCTCAGAGAAGCCCTGGTAAGTGCAGGTGCTCTTACTTGGATGGCCTGGAAGAGCTCCAGGACACAGCTCCTTCTCTTTCCTGGTGGTTACTCTGGGGAACAGGACTGTTTCGGGCCATCTGGTTTCCTTCAGGTTCAGGGTATCTGGGCAAGGTCCTTGCTAAGCCTGTCCAACTGTACAGAGATCCCTATGGAGAGGCAAAATGGAAATCTTTGCCATGCAGGAATGGAACCTGCCCTGCCGAGAACTGCTTTTCTGCAACCGACTTGACATCTCTGACATTTCTGCGGGAGCACTGCTCTGTAGTCTCATGACATGCCTAATTTGTGTTGTATTTTTAATATTCTTGAACGTGTCCATCTAATGAGAGGAAAACAACGGGCATCTTGGCAGAATCTCGTCTCCCTTTACAAATCTTCCACCAGCAGAATTCACATTAATGCTAATGAAATCTTAATGCTGAAACTGTGTTCTGCAGTGGGGGATGGTCTCCCCTGCACTGAAACACATTTTCTTCTCATTAGCCCCACCATTTTTATTAATGTTAACAGTAATAAAGAGAATTAGGCAGGATGGCTTCTGGCAGACCCCAGAATTAATGGGGGCAAAAGGAAGGGAAGATGAATGGCTGGACGGTTCAGATCTATTTTGATAGTGAATGAACTGTGTCCTCCTGGGACCCTCAGAAGAGTTGTTTAGTTCTAAATGAGGAGTGTCATAAATCACTGTCATCTGAGAGCTGTTCACACTAACAGGGAAGAGCCTGGTTCTAGAAGAAAAAAAAAAAAATCTGTCCTGAGGTGATTTGTGTGTGTGCACATGTGTGCATCCATGTGTGTGTGTGTGTGTATGTGTGTGTGTGTGTGCGAGAGAGAGAGAGAGAGAGAGAGAGAGAGAGAGAGAGAGAGAGAGAGAGAGAGAGGGGTTCACGGTCACATATCTGTGAACAACAGACAGCTTAACCAAAAATGTGTTCACTTTGAGGTTTTTTGCTATGGGGGTGTATTATTTCCTGTATATCTACAAACATGTCATAGTTCTAATGTCCTGGAGACTGTCTCACTATGAAATATTTTGAAGATAAATACGACAGTGGAAGTAAGGGTTGAACCAGAGGAACTTTTCTTTCATGGTAGAAGGGAAAATTTCGTGCTGTGGGAGAGTCAATCAAAGTGTCAAATGGTGCCTTTCCTACGGACTTCTTTGCTTCCAGAGCATTCTCTGAAATCTTATCTTCTTTCCTGCCTAATCAAGCATCAAATGTCACTATGTCAGATTTCTCTACTGTTCCCAGGTCTGTTTGTCACTCTAGAAAGAGTTCAGATACCTGTAAATTGTCCCCAGACAGTAATCTGCAAGGGCATGTGGGGACAGGAGGTGTGGGACCCTACACCATCCCTTGATTGGTTGCTTGGTTTCCTGTTGACTTAAGCAAGGCCTATGCCACGGAGGTTTTGGCTGGAGCAGAAGGGAGTCAAGAGTAGTCCATTTGTTGAAGGCCAGCCTGCTAATACCTGGAGGATAGATGGTCTGGAGACACTTCCATTTGAACTTCAGGTGACTCCTTCTAGCCCGGAGGCCAGTAATCATAGCTTACATGCCCCTTTCCATTCATACAGCACCTTAAGGGCCTTTCACAACCCTAAGCTGGATGCCACAACATACAGTCTACCTGTTGACTATTTTGTTACATTAGTGGGGTGGTATGGTTATCAGAAAGTATCATGTGCTATGTAGGACCCAAGACCAGAGCGTGTTTTCTAGATGGGAAAGGGTGATGATTCATGGGAGGGAGTGTCGTGTCTGAATTCAATCTAGGTGCCAAGCTTGAAGAGCAACATAACAAGTCGAAACTTACTTAGAGGATGGTGCCCTGGGCAGGAAGAGGATGTGTCACATTTGGAAGTCTCCGAGGAACTGAGCCTGTCTGGAGAAGCACCTGAAGGTATGACTATCTACGGGAACTTTCACAGACGGGGAAAGGAATCAGATTCTTTTGGTGAGGCCCATGGGGACCTCTGTAGACTCTACGGAGAAATTCGTTCCAGTTGTCCACCAGTCACAGTTGTCTAAACATGTTTCAGAGTGTCACAGTTTTTGATAACAGTTTGACACTGCTGTACATTTTAGCACAGGCCACCGATGTGGCCATTTGGACACTGAGAAGTTCAAATGTTTTCTTTTTTTCAGGCAACAGCAGGGTTTACTGACCTACCAACTCTTACTACAGGGTCTCACGTAGCTTAGGGTGGCCTCAGACTTGACATGTAGCTGAGGATGACCTTGGATTTCTGCATCTACCCCCTGAGTGCCGTCATTACAGGTATATACTGGTATGCTCAGTTTGTACCATACTGGGGCTTTGTGAGTTCTAGGTCGACTCTCTACCAACTCAGCTCCATCCCCAGCCTTTTCTTATTTTTTTTTTTTTTAAACAAAATGGGAAATTGATATTTTTGCCCTGTTCCCCTTCTTCCTCCTTTGACGTCCTCTTCGTCCCTTAGGCTCCAGTGGTGAGACACACAGCATCGCTTGCTCCCTTTGATTGGCTTTACAATGGCGAGTGGGTGACACAGACGTGGATGCTGGAGTTAGAGTCGAAGGCATTAAAGGGATGCTCTGTTCTATTTGTATTTTAGAATGGTTGGCCCTTTCTGCTCTTACTCTAAGGTCTCAGTTATAAATTTATATTTTACATGTCAAGATGTCTATGTGTCAAAATGGCCTTACCACAAAATTGTTCTTATAGCTAACTGGACATGTTAATAGAGTACACTACATGAGGAAATCAAGCATGATAGGAGTAGCCAGACATGGTTACTGATGAGATGTCTTGGAATCCTAAAATGCTGTAACTCAATAGCTCCCAGATGCAGGTCCTTGAACTACACTGGTCTCTGAGACCCGTGTTAAAATGCAGAAAAAAATAGAAACAATGGGTGTAGTTTTCTCTAAGAATACATTCAACTCTAAGAACTCTTTTTAAAATTTAGAGATAAGGACCTTGATTTTCTTTTTGTTGCTTTTAGAATTGTCTTGAAATAATGGTGGCAGTCGATGACATTTTAAAACGTCAATGAACAAAATGAGTCTGCCCACCTCTCGCCAGTACATTTTGTTGTTTGTTTGTTTTTGTTTTGTTTTACTGGTCTGTGAAAGCCCAGGGTCTGATCTTTCTGATTCAGGTCTCCTAATCTTTGGAACCTTGCTTAGTTGCCTTTGCGATGTGTGCAGATCACCTGGGTCTCCCATTTCACAGCCTAGTGGTAACTCTGAGTGACCTAATGTGGACTGTGGTTCTTTCCAGCTCCAAAGGTCACATGCTCCATCTGACACAAGTGCCCCGGGTGTGGCTTGGACACTCTGTCAGAGCTATTCAAATGTGCTGAATATGTGTGGGTGGATGGAAGGATGGTGGGAGACAGAAAAGCTCTCGCTTGTGTTTTTTTTTTTTTTTTTTTTCATGGCTAGCATTTACTTCTCTGCTTTGGGGACCTCACAACACTTCCCAAGCTTGTTCTCAGCATTGTTCTTGTTCTGGAATCTGTTTGAACATCCTCTAAAACTGTGTCTCCCCCAGTAAGTGATGAGTGTCTGGAGGCTGGATACTGTGACTGATTAAGCTGTGTACTATTAGCTCTGGCTGTTCTGACCAAGACTAAGAGGTCATTTCAGAAACTGGGGAGTGAATGATGATGAATCAATGTCCAAGGTCAGCCAAGTTTCTCCTCCTCGGTCACCACATGGCTAAGATGTGAGGTAGTTGAGAAGGTTTCCTTATGGGCTTGTGTGACTTCCTAAGGAGATAAGAGTAGCTGCCTATTTACACAAGATAGGATACCAGTGACAGAGAATCAATTCCACCAAGTCTTGCTTGAGTTTATTGGGGTCACGGACAGAAACAGATGTAACAGGTTACTCACAAATCAAAGGTTAGTCAAAGGTAGCTGTATCCCTGAGAAAGCCACCTTAGCATGGGTGGTGCCTCACAAAAGCTGTATCTTTGCACCCCCTTGCATGACTTTGTAGTCAACTCCACTGGAGATAGTCTGCACTTTCCAGCAGATGTTAGCATTTCTGTAATCTTGAGAAAGAGCCTCACGAGTCTTGTAACTATTATGGCTTTCCTAATCTTTGTACATTTCATTTGCTTCTTGAGTTTTATGAGTTCCATACTTCTTCCTAGGCGGAATATTTCAACTCAGAAGGCAGCTCTTTACAACAGGGCTCCCTGGATTTTCTTTGTTTTCCTCAGTACCATATCTTTTAGGAACAGCAACAGAAGTGGACCAATGTCATGTTTTAGGGATGGAGTTTATCAAGTGTGTTAAAGTTGAAATTGTGTTTTCCTAGAATCTTTGTCCTGGCCAGCTTGCCATAGGAAAGGGCCCCCTGCCACACACCTTGTTAGAATTCTGCTTGCCCTTGGCACTGTGGGGATGCCTCTTAGACAGCTGTCCAGAGATAAGGTCACTGCTTCCTATCTATCTCCCCTGGAGCTCCTGGGATAACTGAGGTCTTTACTTATACCCAGCACATACTTGAGGAGTTATAGAAGCAGGAAAGGTGCATAATGGAAGGAGTAAGCCACTCAAATTTGATCCTGCATTTATAGCCTCATGTGCTGTAATAAAAAAAGGAATGTTGTTTTGAATCTAATATTCTGGGTTTTTGTTTTGTTTTTTGTTTTGGTTTTTTTGTTTGTTTGTTTGTTTCGTTTTTTCGAGACAGGGTTTCTCTGTGTAGCCCTGGCTGTCCGGGAACTCACTCTGTAGACCAGGCTGGCCTCAGAAATCTGCCTGCGTCTGCCTCTCAAGTGCTGGGATTAAAGGCATGCGCCACCACCTCCCAGCGAATTTAATATTCTGATTACTATAGTCTTCCTTTGCCTTGGAGACAGTTAGTGACCTTGCAGGAGCCATTTGAATCAGTGGGGCAGAATCTACAATGAGGCAGACATAGTGGCAGACCCTTTTGTGAAACAGGTCAGAATGGCTCACAGCTTTCATCTATGTGAGTCAGGACGACCACATTTAAATGAAGACGTTCATCCCTTACCCCTTCCACATCCTCGATCATATCTGAGTCAGAACTTCAGGGGAAGGAAACACTTACATAACAATATTTCCAGGGGTGTCAATTGCTGTTCTCTTCCTTCCACCAGACATCAGCCATTTTTCAGTGTTTTTTTTTTTTTTATTAGATGTTTTCTTTATTTATAATATCTCCTTTCCCAGGTTCCTCTCCAAAATAAAATAAAATAACAAAAACTAAAACAAACCCTTGTTTCCTCCCTCCTCCCCCTGCTCACCATCTCACCCCTTCCTGCTTACTGGCCCTGGCATTCCCCTACACTGGGGCATAGAACCTTCACAGGGCCAAGGGCCTCTCCTCCCATTGATGACTGACTTGGCCATCCTCTGCTATACATATGCTGCTGGAGCCATTAGTCCCACCATGTGTATTCTTTGGTTGGTGTTTTAGTCCCTGGGAGCTCTGAGGGTACTAGTTACTTCATATTGTTGTTCATCCTAAGGGGCTGCAAACCCTTCAGCTCCTTCAGTGTTCATGATCCATATTTAGGGAATACAGCTATATCTATCTTTCAGGTGGAGTAAATTGATCAGTTTTTTAAATGAAAAAAAAAAAAAGACTTTTCTTCTGCCTTATCTATCCTCATTTTACTTCTTCTTCATTTCTGCAGCCATTCTTACCTGAACCTTAAGGAATAGATGGCACAATCAACAGAGGAACAGCCTGGACCTGAGAGTGACTGAGGGCATGGTGGGCCTACAAGCTGGATGGATGGTGGATGGTGACCTCACAGGTCTGAGGATGCAGAGATTTGTAGCACACTTAGAATCTCTGGAAAGAACCTATGACAAAATGGCACCATTATTATGTTAGGGTAGTGGCCATGTCTCTAAGCTTGCTTGCTTTATTTATTTCTGTTTCTGTTTCTTTGTTGCTTCTTTCTTTCTTTCTTTCTTTCTTTCTTTCTTTCTTTCTTTCTTTCTCTCTCTCTCTCTTCTTCTCTCTCTCTCTCTCTCTCTTCCTTTCTTTCTCTCTTTCTTTATTTCTTGTGGAGATATCAAGATATCTCAGTGGTTGAAAACAGTGGCTATGTATAAACATAAGATCTGAGGGTTTTAAAAAATTATTTCCTTTTTATTTTTATAAGTATTTTGCCTGCATACATGGCTGAGTTCCACATACATGCTTAGTGTCTATAGAAGTAAGAAGAAGGCCTTGGATTTCCTGGAACTAGAGTTACAGAAGGTTATGAGCCACACTGTGGATGATAGGTATCAAACCTTGTGCTCTTCAAGAACAGAAAGTGCTCTCAACCACTCATATCTGACCTTTTACCATAGCTTCCAGCCTCAGAGTTCTGCATGTCTTGTAAATCTAGGAAGGGTGGAAATATGACGATCTCCTGGATGATTAAACAGGAGCTCCAAGTTTGGGGAAAATCCTACTTCAAAGAAATAAGAAGGGAGCCGGGTGTGGTGGTGCACGCCCTTATCCCAGCATTTGGGAGGCAGAGGCAGGTGGATTTCTGAGTTCGAGGCCAGCCTGGTCTACAGAGTGAGCTCCAGGACAGCTAGGGCTACACAGAGAAACCCTGTCTCAAAAAAAAAAAAAAAAAAAAAAAAAAAAGAAAGAAAGAAAGAAATAAGGAGGGAAGGATGCAAAATCCTCTCTGGATTGTGTGAAATTGCATACCTATCTCTATCTTTCTCACAGGCACCCCACCCCCCAACAATGTGAAAAATAGTAGATACAAGCCTTCATGTCTCCCTATGATTCTCAAACTGACTCGACATGAGCTTTTCCTCATCAGCTTTGTGAAAGCATGGGATCTGGCAGCTGTGAGAGGAGTGTGGTCTGTAGAAGGCTTCTGGCCTCCTCTTCCTGATTCAGTGGGTCCCTATACTTATGTCTTCATAGCAGTGAAAACCACTTGTTGTAGTTGACCATGTTAACTTCCCACAGGTCACAAGATCTGAGAGAGTCAGACACACCTGTCAAAACTCAGTTTTCTGGCATATGTGCTGGGTCTTTTCTGTCACCTTCTGTTTCCTCAATGGCTTTAGAGGTAGCAGGCCCTGAAATAGTATTGGCCCTAGCTTCATTTGGTAAATGTTCCTGTTTTACTGGGAGGAAGAGCCTCATCTCTGTGTAATGGCTGAGCATTAGTGGAGGTGTTTTGATTGGGAAGATGGTCTGAGACATTTTGTAAGGGCTAAAACAAGAGAAATCAAGGCTGTTCTACTCTTAGCCTATTTGACCTTGTTTTTACTCCATGTCATGTAAGAAACTTGCCATTTATTAACTGCTTTGTGTAGCACATTTACTGAGTGCTCACCCCTCCAGGTCCTGGAGGCAAAAGTAGAGCACAGGGGAAAGGCTGTAGGAAAGATGCTTTTTGGTAAGCACAAGGTGGGAGACAGACAGGATTTATTCATGTAGAAGCCTGTGGTAGAAGCAGGCATGGAAAGGAGATGTACAGGGAGAGGCTGAGGGAAGATGGTTAAGGCTCAGGGCGTTGATCTTATGTTCCATTCTGAATGTGATGTTGGGGAACCACAGGAATGGGGAGGGAGCTCTGACGGTTTATTAAGGAATTACTCTTGGGAAGGTGAGACTTAGGATTGTGGTGATAGATGAGGAGATGGGGATCAGTGGTCAGATTTAGGATTCATTCTGAAGGCAGAGACAACAGCAGTTCCTGGTTGGTTGAGTGTGCTGGTGAAGGAGCAAACAGCTGTGTTTGGAATCTGATCATCATGGACAGCTCAGTGGCCATTAACCTTTCTGGACATTCAAACTGAGTAGCTCTTGGCAGGTGATGGGCCATGAACAATTAAACCTTCTGTGAAGAGCCTTGCTGGTTGGTTCCTACAGGACATTCAGTTATTCCCCTTTGCCCTGGGCTAGCATATATCCCTTTAAGTCATGTCCAAGTGAACTTCTTGACATAGAAGTTCTCAGCCTACCTGCCAGCCCATCTGTAGTCTCTTCCATTTCTATATGGTCCCACGTTGCAGACACACCAAACCCCTCTCCCCCATCCAGTCATCCTCATGGTGAAGGTCCTTACATCCTCCACTGTAATTGTACAGTAATTGTGCTTTTTCATCTCTGTCTCTGATTTTGTTGTTGTTTAAAGTTACAGTTCTGCTCTTCCTAACATCATATCTAGATTTCTTCAGAGAGACATGTTTTTTTTTTTTTTAATGAAACTTAACTTATACATTTACTCTAGTCCAGTCTAATTTTTATTTGTGTTATAGTTAGATCTTCTTTGTTCTTGTAAAACAAGTTCTTAACCTTGGCTGTCCTGGAATTCACTGTGTAGACCAGACTGGCTTCAGACTCATAGAGATCTGCCTGCTTCTGAGTGCTAGGATTAAAAGCATGTGCCACTGAACCTGGCTAGCTAAGTATTCTAAATGTGGAACATATTCATATATTTTTTTGTCTCTCTATGTGTTGTCTTATAGTTATGGAGTCTGATTGTATTGTTTTTATGAATGTAAAAGTCTCCTCCTAGATTGACACTCCTCAGAGTTGGATCTTAATTTGGATCTGCTTCTACTTTGTAGGGTCTGGAGAATGACCTACAGTAATTGTCTTTTTTTAAAAAAAAGATTTATTTATTTCATATATGTGAGTACACTGTAGCTATCTTCAGACACTCAAGAAGAGGACATCAGTTCCCATTACAGATGCTTGTGAGCCGCCATGTGGTTGCTGGGAATTGAACTCAGGACCTATGGAATGACAATCAGTGCTCTTAATAGCTGAGCTATCTCTCCTGCCCCTGTACTTTTGGTTCTGAATGAGTTATTATCTATTAGAAGTGAGTGAACCAACAGTGTGTAAGAGATACAAAGAAGCATCGAACTAGTAACTCCTGTGTTCTGAACGCCCAGCCCAGATGATGTAACCAAATGAGAGTGGACAAAGGTACCAGCAAGCCAGCAACTTAGACTCATCCAGTAGAAACTGACTGGGGAACCGAGGCAGCCAGCTAGAATTTCTGATTGAAAGAGTCTAGGCAGAGGGTCTCCTCTGTGCATGAGCTTCCAACTTCTTGTTTCCGCTGCATGCATCTTTATATCATCGGATAAACTTTAGGAACCTTGGTTGGAATAGTCAGCTTTCCAGTAGTATGATGTTTTTAACACCCTCACCCGCTTTCCTTTTCCCCTTTCTCTATTGCAGAGGTAGGGGCCAACATGATTCCGAACACGGGGTTTTGGAGGGCACTCGGCATGAACACCACTGATTCTGAAACAACAAAAACAGGCCTGGGGAGTAGGAGTAGAGGCAGGCCTGCTTCTAGACTTGACTTTTTAATGAGTTCTAACAGCTCATAGTGGCACAATATGTATTACAGAAACTAAGCCACACGGTTAGCCTCTTGGTTGATGATTTGAGTGGTAGTAAGGAAGGATGTCAGGAAGGGGCTATGAGAGCATTTCTGAAGCACCCCGAATCCTGATCACAGCCTGTGCTGGTATAAGGAGCTGACCAGGAAGTACACTAATAAAAGTTTTAATTTCTATGTTCATCTATTTGTAGTTTTAAAAAGATTTATCCAAGCTGGGTGGGAGGGGCACACACCTTTAATCCCAGCACTTGAGAGGCAGAAGCAGGCAGATCTCTGAGTCTGAGGCTAGCCTGGTCTATAGAGTGAGTTCCAGAACAGCCTGGGCTACACAGAGAGACCCTGTCTCAAAAAAATAAAAATTATATATATACACACACATATATGTATATATAATTATATATAAGTATATAATATATATAAAATATGTTTTCTATGTGAGTGTTTATGTTTATGTATGCATTTGCATCATATTTGTACCTGGTACTTGAGGAGGTCATAAGAAGGCATCAGAGCACCTGGAACTAGAGTTATCTAGGGTTTTGAGCCTGTTGAGGGTTCTGTAGTTGCTGGTACTAAGAACTGAACTGGATCCTTTGCAAGGACAACAGGTGCTTTTAACTACTGAGCCATCTCTCCAGTCTCTGGGCATGCTTTTTAAAAACCTAGAAAGTCAGTAGTTGTTTGTTTTAGACACAGTTTGCACTCTCCAGATAATCCAGTGGCCTGCCAGACTCCTCTGTCCCCTCTGGAGTCCAGTTGGCTGCATTATTAGCTCTGGCCACTTGTCAATGCATATGGGGGAGATTAGATGTGTTTGGCGAAGGGGCTTCATAGCCAGGACTCTCCTCCATCTTTGTTTTTCTCTGCTGGAATCCAGGCCATAGGATGACAGGTGTCACTAAGCAGACAGAAGCTGGATCCAGACTGCCCAGAAGGAGGAGGGTCCTACTGCTCCGTATGTGGCTTTGTAGGAGTGAGAAGAAAATTATGGGCTAATCTTCTGAGATTTGGTTTATTTGTTGGCTCCACAGAGGGTGTCTAATTCTGATTACATCTTCTCAAAGAAAGGGTAGGGAAATTCCCAGATGTTGGATGTGAAGTTGGTAATGGTCTGTCTTCAGAACTCATGAGCATCAACTGTTTGCTCCAAGGTGATTCAGGGAATGAGCTCATGGAGGCAGAAGTAGAATATGATTGTAAATATGCAAACAGTGGAAATTTAATTGGCTGTGAATCACTGTGTCTCTAGGGAGACCACACAAAGGGAGCTAAGAGCCAGGATTTGGTCATGCCCTTGAGAGAAGATGTCCTGGCTGCATGGAGGAGCAGAGGTTGAACCCTTTGGAAGATGTACCTGTGCTTTGGTGAGGGATGCGCCAGGCTGTATTGACTGGATGCCATTATACATTCAGGTTAAACAATGCCTTGCTCTTGTGAATCTATGCTTGGCTGACAGCATTCTGGTGATATGTAACTTGATGACCCTTGCTAGACCATTCTTATGTATTAATTCTGGGTCAGTCTAGTTACTTATCTCAGCGCCCATAGTGGATGGGTCTGTTCTGTAAGTGTGGTTAACAGCTGGTCTTTAAATGTAGCCTTGAGGCCCAATCCTGGAGGCCACTGTTAGGCCTCTTTCTGAGGCTTGGGCAGCCAGATGAGCAGCCACCCTGTCAAAGACTTGGCCTAGGCACTGATGCTCAGCTTTGTACAGTGAGGGCTGTGTCTTCTACATTCGAACTTTAGGTCACTTTGTATATGTAGTCTAATGGAAGCCCCAAGCTGACCACCACAGAATCACCTGTTTGGGAGAAAAATGTGACCGACTAAGAATAGGAAACAAAACAAAAGCAACAAACAAGAACCCCTACAGGCCTAAGCAGAAACAGCAGCCATTATATTCATTTAGAGAGAGGAACCATTCCAACTTACCCACGACTCTGCCATTTCTGGAGAAACCTCAAAGACAATTATGGATTGAACAAAAAATGTTTATCTCTAGTGATTTATTGGAAGCTACTGATAAGTGTATGCTTATTACCTTTTATTTTCTAATATTATGGGAATGAGGCTTTGAGAATCTTCATTTCTTTGTTCATTTTTCCTAGTTCCAGACTTGAAAGTAAGTGGTTGTGTTCCCATATCCTTGAGTAAGGATAGCCAAACGCCAAACTGAAGATAGAATGGAAAACATTTTTTAAAATCATAAAACAATATGATTGTTCTAAAACAGGAAGATAAGAAATAGAAAGTACCTTCCTCACTCCACCTCCCAGAAGGAGCCGCTGGGGATAGTCTGGCGAATAACTTTCCTGATTTTCCCCTAAATATATGCAACCATATGGCTTATTATTTACAAACATAGGATACTTTTATGTATGCTGTAGCATCTCTCTCACTTCAGCCCAGTTCCATATTTTAGTGGATGCAGAATATTCCAATTTATCTGTGTACTAGAACATATAGATTATGTAACATGTGTGTAATCTATCTCTTTGTATTACTATATGTATATTGTATGTCTATACGTATTTCCTTATGTACTCTATGATACTATTATAATCACATTTTAGGTACAGAGATGTTGTGTCTAAAGATATTTAATTTTCCAGCCATGAGACAGAGTTACTTGTAAAAGCTTTCTAGTAGTTCCAGTGAAAAGGTTTGTATCACTTTGAACACTTAACCACTGCTCTCCTGGTTGTGTTTGTATTTCGATAGTCTTGGAAAATAGAAATCCCAGAGCTAGAGTTCCTTATGCAAAGTATAGGTATTTTTGGCTTGCTAAAGCGGGAAAACGGACCCACAGCTCTCTCTCTGATAGTGCTTTCACAGACCAGAGAATTACAATGACTTGTGAAATAAAACCAGTCATTTGACATGCTCTCTAGGGTCTCACCTCTGGCTTCCTCCTTCCCCTGTGACAACTACCATGTGTGAGGAGGTATATTGGATGGGCAAATGTGAAAAGTTATTGGTCTAAGCCCACCTTTCACAGTCATGGCTAAAATGAATGGTTGCCAGCTGTTGTGGGCCACACCTTTAATCTCAGCACTCAGGAAGCAAAGAAAGGAGGGTTTCTGAGTTCAAGACTGGCCTGGTCTGTGTTTCAGGCTAGCCAGAGTTATATTGTGCGACTGTCTCAAACAAACAGATAAACAAAACAACAGCAATAGCAACATAATCACCATCATCAACAACAGCAAGGTGGCCTATAACTTTTTGCATACACTTGCTGGCCATGCCTACTGAGTTGATTCCTCATCCATAAGTGGTATCCTCTGGGAAACAACTGAGAAAGTAGATGGAGATCCCTCAGCATTGCCTGGCAGGTGGCACACGTTTTATAGAGAGGATAATGGCGTGGATGAGTCTTCCACAAATCTGCTGTGCATCCTTTGTTGACAGCGGAGTTTTTGCTCGAGGACAGAACTTAACCATGACAAAATCTTGTGGCTTCAAACTCTTTCCTAGAGAAGGGCAAGCATTTAGTTGTTGGCAAATTCTTTTTCTCTCGACTTGCTTACAAGTAACGGACATGTGATTATACCATTGAACTTCATGTTTGTTGTTTGGTTAGACCTTTCTCTAAATGTCCTAACCATGACCATAACCATTTGGTTTACCACATGAAAAGGGAAACAGGTCACAGTACCATGTAATCACATTAGATAGACACAGTCCTATTTAAATATGCCTGCTACTTTCAGAGGCGGCTCTGCTGACAATAGTTCAAGTTGAAGCAACTGAACTTTGTGAGTCCAGGTTTTGGTCAATGAGCTTTTTGTCTTTGTCCACCCTTGACGTTGCCTCCTGGGTGAGCTGCTGTCTCTGAGTTTTGGAGAATCTGTTTTCCTCCTGTGGCAGCTGCCTGGCAATCTGACTGGGATTTTTTTTTTTTTTTAATGCTGTGGTCATTTGACTTACTCCGTGCTGTATCACACTGTGATGTCTACAAGCTTGAAAACCCACAATTATAGTGTATGAGTAGGACCCGGCTGTGGAGGAGCGAAGGTGTCATAGTGCTCAGAATTCCCACCTTGATAACTCCACAAAGGCAAGGCACTAGGCTTCTCAAAAACTTACTAGAGAATTGTCAGTTGCTCAACTAGCTCACAAAGACAGCTCCTAAATAGCAGAGAGAAACTACCAACTAATTTGTTAGGTCCTGTTTTATTTAATGACACTCAAAATGGAGACAGTAATTAGTAAGCATGCCTATTTTTTAGATGTGAAAAAATGGGATTTCCTGAGTTCAATGACTAATCCTATTTTCTTTTTTCTGTCTCTGTGATAAATACCATAACCAAAAGCAACTTGGGAAAGAATGTATTTCCTCTTATAGGTTATAGTCTATTACCTAGAAAAGGTAAGGCAGACACACAGGTAAGGAGCCAGAAGCAGAAACCATGGAGGAACATTGCTTATTGGCTTGCTCCCAGGCTCATGCCCAGCTAATTTTTTTGTGCAGCTAAGGTCTACCAGCCCAGGGATGGTACCACCCACAGTGGACTGAGCCCTCCTACATCAATTAGCAAACAGAAAATGCCAGGGCTGGAGAGATGGCTCAGCTCAGCGGTTAAGAGCACTTGCTGTTCTTCCAGAGGTCCTGAGTTCAATTCCCAGCAACCACATGGTGGCTCACAACCATCTGTAATGAGATCTGATGCCCTCCTCTGGTGTGTCTGACGATAATGACAGTATACTCACATATGTATAATAAATAATTTGTTCTTAAAAGAAAATACCACATAGACATGCTCATAGACCAATCTGATGTAGGCAATTTTCAGTTGAGGCTCACTCTTCCTTGGGCTTGACCAAGAATTGCTATCATAATGAATAGATTTAATGAAACGTGTATAGCTTCAGCTTGAATCCAAGACCTGATGCCAGCATTTTCTCTGCTGCTAAAAGATCTGGAAGGGTAACAGCTCCTGGAAGACTGTCCTTGGGATGTGGACACAACATCCTTGGCTATCTGTCAGGATCTAGCTATATGGAGCTCAGGAGATGTTCAAGCCAGAATAAGCTTGGGAGATTTTCAGTTCAGTGGACTAGGAGGCTCAAGAGGCAGAAGGACCTCAAGGAAGGAAGGAAAGAAGAAAGGCAGTTTGGTTCGTGTATAAGCTAGCTGTCGCTTCACGCATTCCAAACCCAGTGTAAAATTGGAAGGAATCAAAGGCTAAGCGAAAAACAGAAGTCTGGTTAATTGGGTTTTTAATTAGCAAGTGGGGAAAACACAAAAAATGTTAAATGATAACTAAGGGGGCAATTAGCAAAGCCTGATATAAGAAACTCAAGAGAATCATCTGGCTTCTTCTTTCCTCTCCCTCCTCTTCTTGTTCAGCAGCAACAGTAAGACATGGGAAGGTCAAGAGGAAAACCAATCATCTAAATGATACTCAGCAGGGGCCTTGAGTCCGGGCACTTATGAAGGTGATGGTGGGAGGACTGAGAGTTGGGAGGCCAGACTGGGCTGCTTAGTGAAGTGAAACAAAACCAAAAGCAAGCCACAGAATATTAAGAGACTTAAGAGATACAACAATTAATAGCAGAGTTCACTTGTCCCCCAGTTCAAATCGTGAACTGCATAAAACACTGTATGCTGATTTCCGTAGACAAGGCAGCAGTAAGAACCGTAACATTAGGCTTCAAGTTCTAATACCACTGCCAACTAAATGGAAGCCACACAACTCCTAAATTCGGGGGTGCAGTGGCAAACCTTAAAACCAACTCGTCCCTAATGCAGAGTGCCAAGAAACAAATACATTTATTACTTGAAACCTGTTGTACAAGTATAAGGAGTTAAGCATGCGTGTATTTTGATTTTCTAATATGAATAGCATCATGAAATAGCTAAAGTGGAGATGGGACAGTTTCTCCTTATAGTTTTCTAGTTAACACTTGAAGGAGGATTAGTACCAGTTTGTAACTACCAATCAACTGATAGCTACAACCACATGTTATATGTCCCCCAGCGGGAAGCCATAAGTCCTTTGTGAAACTGCCTTGAAAACAAAATCATCCAGATATCATGATTGAATGGCCAAAATGTAGGAAATATAGATTCGAGGGAAATATGTTCAGTTACACTACTGGGATACAGTCACCAAAATCCAGACAAGAAGACTGTTTTTAAGACAGGCAAACCAGTCCCTAAAAATAAATAAATAATTTTTTTAAAAAAAGGTGATTGAAAGGGACTTGAAAGTCATCAACCAACTGTACTGTGTGGTTTTTCAGGATCATTTAAAAGCATTCTCATTTAAGACCTACTAAAAATGTTTTTGGCATTTACAGGTGGGTTTTCAGTACTGACAGTTCACTGTGTGGACTAGGACACTGGCTTTGTGTTTGTTAGGACCTTTGCCTTTTTACAAGTTCACATAGAAACATTTGTGCTCCAAAAGCAGAGAAGAAAAGGGACCTGCTTTGGGATGGAAAAAGTCAAGGGCTGACACTTATAGAGGCCAGAAGATGAACACACCATGGTCTGTTTTGCTATACAGTTTACTTTGTTGCTATTGAAATTTTATGCAATAAGAAATTTAAAAAGAAAGCTAAGGAAACACAAACACTGATTCAATGTTTGGTTATCTGGAGAGTTACTATTATGTGTGATACAGAGATGGTGTCTAAGGCTTTGCTTTGCTATGTATGTGTGTGCATGTGTGCATGTATGTGTGTAGTCATAGTGTGCACTGGTAAAAGTACCCACAGAGGCCTAATGAGGGTGTCAGGACCCCTTGACCTAGAGTTATCGATGGGTGTAAACTGGCTGACATGGGTGCTATATTCCTAAATACATAAATACAACCCGCTCAATCTGCACACTGTAAATTAACATGTTATGTTTTCAGCGCTGACCACTCAGCAAGTGCTCTTGACTATTGAGTCATCTCTCTACTTCCCTCCCATACAAAATGTTATTTTTTTTTGAAGCAAGCTAATAATAATTTGTTTTTTATATATTTAAAAGGATAGTTTCTTGGGCTTGTCTCACAGTGGTTGATTTTTGTGGGAATAAAATTGAAATAAAAGTGGCCATTATTGTGTACCTTTGAAAAATGTTCCAACTTTACAGTTACATACAAAATGTAGGTTGGCAGCCCGGTGTGGTGCCTCACACCTTTAATCCTAGTACTTGGAAGGCAGAAGCAGGCAGATCTCTGAGTTCAAGGCCATCCTGGTCTACAAAGTGAATTTCAGGACAGCCAGGGCTACAGAGAAAAACTCTGTCTCACAAATAAACAAACAAACAAACACCATAGAAACAGAAGCAAACAAAACTCCCCCCAAAAACGTAAAAAACAAAACCATAAGCTAGGTTACAACTGAAAAACCACCACCAACAAAACAATGTAAGAAAGCAGGAAAGAAAAACTAAGGGGAAATACCTCACTTCTGTGACTAGATTGAAAGAAAACCAAGTGTTTATTTTTATAATCACTATTTTTCATGATGATGATTTTAGTGATTAAAAAACAAAACTTTAAAAAAACCCAAAAAAACCAAAACAAAACAAAAAACCCAAAACTTTTACATGAATTTATTTAAGCAAAATGAAGAGAAACACACAGAACTGGTCACATTAAAAAAATATCTTTCTTTGTATGAACACAATAAAAAAGCAGAGAATTATTCTTTCCCCATTCTTTCCCTCTCAACCCGCTGAAGGTCAGTGATGCTACTGTGTGTGGTTAGCCAAAGAAAAGATTGCACAGTGTCTTTTATATGAACTGCATGCTAATTTAACTTACAAGGGTAAACTCGTCTTATCGGAGTTAGACCTTGAAATTCATGTGTCAAAAAAAAAAAAAAATCTATAGGCAAATGTGGCATCCTTGGCTATGATGTTTGAAGACCAATCTTTAACTGCAATTTGAGTTCTTATTTCAATGCTCTTGGTCCATGTGTAATGAGATTGCCATCTGAATAAAATACTAGCTGTCGAAAAGAAAAAAATTCAAATCACATAGGATGAAAGAAAATATAAGCATGAATTTATGTGAGCTTTCCAAATGTATTCACGTAAGATAAGAAAGGTCTTTTTTTTTTTTTTTCCTTTTAAACTAGAAGGCAAGAGGTACACAGAAAAAGTGACTTGACTATATCAATGGTCAGATTCAGACAGTAAAAAGTAAAATGAGAGGTGATAGCTCGGATTTGGGCAAACTCCGAGTTAGAACCCATGGGGTGTGCACGTCTTAGCAATAGCTTTGCAGTGGACTGCTTGCTCAGTCTCTGTTCTGTTTGCCTTGGAGCTGCAAATTGATCCAGGCCAGATTCCCTTGCAGCTAGGATAAGGGGAGAGAAGTAGGTTATTAGTAACAGACATTTCAGCTTTGGAGTTGGGAAGTGGAAAGGACACAGGAACCCGCCTTCCTCCATCTCTCCCCTCCTTTCCTCTCTCTTTTATTCCCATGAGGTTGTTTACAGCAACATTGCCACCTGCTCTCTTTGGCTTCCTGAGCATCCAGATGCAGTTACAGAAGCAAAAGTAGATACAGTGTCCCCCTGATTATGGCTTCCAGGTGCCTGAATCATAGCTGCACCCTTGGGTCTTGAAAACACAGCTTGTCTGCTGCAACAGTCCAGTCTCTGAAGACTTGGCAAGCATCCAGTGCCACCCACAAATTCTTAGTATTCCAAGATGGCTTTGCTCCCTGTGCGCCACTCTAATCTCTGGTGGAAACAAGCTACATTTAGAAACTTTTAAGCCTTCACCAAAGAGAGCTAGCTCTGTTTAAACCACCTTCCGGTCGTCCCCATACAGAATCCCCAGCACTTCTCCCAACTCCCTTCGGTCACTTCATGCCTCATTCTCTTAGTTTGATCACTGGCTTTTGCTGTGCGTGCTCGCCTTAATGCTTGCTTCTCTAACCGCATCTTAATGCCCAGGAAGCCGAAGAGAACAGATGGCACAGTTGCTGCAAGACAACCTCATGGGAAAAAAAAGCAACAGGTATCTGCAGCCATGGAGAGGAGTTGCCAGGTTGCCTAACTCTCATCTGCCTAAATTAACCTGTCTTGGAGCTATGCCAGAATCCTCTTCCCCATATCAATTATCCTAAAGCCTAGAACTTTTATCCCATTCAAAATAGGGCCCCTGGAATTCAGAAACATTAACCACCCAGTCTGGTACTGCATGGTGCTTACATAGTGGATCCTCGTGTTGGCTTTCAACGATATGCAAATGCAAGTGATGTAGTAGACATCAGAGTTGAGTTTCATAGTCCTGCCAAGGGGTGAGGTAGGAGTTAAGCAAGAAACAGGAGGATTTGCCCTTTTTATTTTCCTGTGCTGGCAATAGCAAGTTCCCCTGGCCTGTCTATTGGTTAGTGGGAGAGAGATGAGGAAGAGGGACAAAAAATGACCACAGAGAGCCAGTGAGCAGAAGAGACAATGCAGAACAGAGGCAGGCTAGAGGTGCTGGGCTAGGGTGGCTGAGCAGCTGCTGTGGTTTGGAATTGTCTGTCTTCCAAGTGTCTGAACATTGGAGGCTTAGTCCTTAGCCTGATGGCTGTGAGGTGGCCTGGGAGATGGCTGTGAGGTGGCCTGGGAGATGGCTGTGAGGTGGCCTGGATAGGGGTGTCTAGGGGCCGATGATGGCTCGTCAGGAAAAGCACTTCCATTGTAAGTGTGAGGATCTGCTTCTGGATCCACAGAACCTAGACCAAAGACGTCCATCTGTGGCTGCCTGCACAGGCTGGGTGGCGGTGGCACACCACCCACCAGTTGGGAGGCAGAGGCAGTAGATCTCTGAGTTTGAGGCCAGCTTGGTTTATAGAGTGAGTTCCATGATAGGATAGCCAGGGATACACAGAGAAACGCTGTCTGAAAAAAACAAAGCTGAAACAACCAAACAAAACACCAAACTCAAAACAAAGAAACAAACCACCACCACAACAAAACAGAAAGGAAAAGAAAGGAAAGGGAAGGGAAGGGAAGGGAAGGGAAGGGAAGGGAAGGGAAGGGAAGGGAAGGGAAGGGAAGAGAAGAGAAGAGAAGAGAAGAGAAGAGAAGAGAAGAGAAGAGA